>CM035808.1:12396162-12586162 GCA_020466095.1 Chlorops oryzae
TTAGGGATAGCTCCAGTACTAGGGTTTGTTATGAAAACAATTAAAACCCTCTTAAGTTTGAATCTTCCGATTTCGTAATTTGAGCTTATATTAAAGCCTCAAGTTAAATTTTCATTAATTGGAAAAAGGGCGTGTTAAAAGGTCGGTCTTCATAAAGTAATTTAAAGGAACGTGGTAAAGAAGGCCCTGTATAGTCTTCAAAATCTCCAGAATACTATGGATTAGCAATCGTGGTCTTGAGGTGTGTTTAAAAAACTGTTCGAACATATTAAGTTACCAGTTTATTGAGTCCGAGTCGAGTATTGTTTTTTCAGGCTATTACACCCCTTTTTGTTTATCTTCCGCTCTAGTGGAATTCAATCTCCTTTGAAACTTCTGATAAAAATTAATACTTTAAGGCTCTTTTGCTACTGAACCGGTAAAATTTTTTATCATCACGATATCCTTTCAAAATTTTAACATTTTCATACAAATTTTGTTGTTTTTCGGAACGAAAACTTTAATCAGGACAGTAGCAAATGAGCCTAAGAATATATATTTAATTAACTCACCTATAATGTTGCTGATGAAGCGACTTTTCACTTCAAATATTCTATTTTGATCAAAATTATTAAAGCACTGAATGATTCTCTTGAATAGTCTACTGACCTATATAAGTAAGTCCACTTTTCCAAAGTCAAAAAACCTCATTGATTGGTTTTCTAACCTTAAGAAAGAGGGAACATCAAGATTTCTCTAGATTCTCAGCTTGTTTTCACTGGATTAGACTTTATGGAAGCCTTGAAGTCTTGGTCTTCAAAGGACAATGCAAACTTTTCGACTTCAAGGCGATAATTTCATTTGAAGAAATTTAAGCAATGGTATTTTTTAGAGCCCATATTTAATGTGATGTGTTTTTCCATGTTTCCCATATTTAATGCAAAAATCGCATAAGGGGTAAGAGACCAAACTATGTACGTTAATTGTGCCTAAGTTTATATTTTCTTCGTTTTTGAAAGTTTCATAGTAAGTGTGGCTAGCCGAAATTTGGCCAGGGGAAAACGCTACTCTCATAATCTGATATCCTTTTTGTTTTGTAACCCACCGAAGTTCCTTAAATTCATTAAAAAGGAGCCCTTATTATTTGCTGTCTTGCACTAAAAAGCCAATAGAACTGTTTGGATACTTACTTGGCTCAAACAGTATTAGAAAGAAGAAACCACCTGATCTTCCTTAGATTTTCTACGTTCTTAAAGACCAAAATAACAAGCTGTCCAAAGGAATTCTGTTCCAGTAAACTAAGGCTTCAAGCCTCAAAAAAAAGGTATGCCCCTCAAAAAACGTCTTCATCTGCCCAAAACGCACTCAAACGTAAATAAAGATTAGCATGTTCATTAATTTCAGTTTGTTTTTTCGATTGTCGAACCCTTTTCTTTTCTTTTCTTTTCCATCCTATCGAAAATTTCTTACTACCAAAGCGACACTTTCGATCCCTCGTTTTGATCTGAAATTGACAACTTCTTTACCAAAAAAAAAAAAAACCTTAGCCACAGAACAATAAAAATGAATTTTTTTCTCCGCCCAAATGATACCAACTGGCCGAACCTAATGAAGATATGCAGATTACCCGAGCCAAACACACGTCCCATGCGAGATACACATTGGCGTATGAACGTATGTATGATTTGGTCTTAGATCCATTGACGTCGGCGCGACTTTAACTGCCAAGGAAAGTGGAAAACCATGTACGGAAACGAAATGGACTAACAAAATGTTGATTGCATCGAGGACGTTGATGCCGATGGAGAACGATGATAGCAACTGCCATAAATAGATGACCAAAAAAAAAATAATAATAAAAAAGGACTCATACTATGGCCGCAATGCAGCGACGACTGTTTGGCTTTGTGTGTTCTAAGCGACAATTTTCAAATGGGATTGTGATTGAAACAAATGAATCGATCGATCGAGTGTCCTTTTGCTTTTGCTTTTTCTTTCCTTTTCTTCTTTTTTGCTTTGCTTTGTTGTCGCCCTAACGACACATAAAGTCACGAGTGAATTTGATTCGAAAGAGTTAACTGCGCACATTATACTCAAATCATAGCCGTAAGAACCTGCGTCCAGCATAAAATGCTAAGCGTTGATATGAGCGCTGCGACAAGACAGCCAGAGCCAGCCAGAGAGCCGAACTGACAAGCGGACAAAGATTGAGCCTCGGACATTTGAGTTTGACTTGTGCGGCTTATGAGGTGCGCGAATAAATGAACAAAAAAAAAAAGGAATAAAAATAAAAATAAAAACCGCCGCTAAATATAATACCACAGAGGTGTTGTTGGTCGTCCTCTGTCCACCTTTCAGTTCGATTGTACGGATGAGTAATGCGACCTCATCTCGTCGCTGTGCTTTGGAGGCAAACGTCTCCACTCGAGCAGACAATCACGCGTCGGCCTATCAGAGAAACAGAGATTTTATGGTCATTTGTGTAAAGTCAAAACAGATTTGGCTCGCCTATCAGGATTTTTGTCTTTTATGGAATTTCCGATATACTTGTATAGCATCGGAGCATTCGAGCATTTGGAATTTGTTCGCTTTAGACCCGTTTATGTGCCGCCAAATCGCTTGACACTTAATCGCGACATAAAAATGTGTAGCGAAATTTTGTAGGAATTTTTTTCTTTTTATTTAAATTTTTTATTTCGATTTTATTTTATTTTTGATTGTCTATTTTTCAATTAACTTAACATAGCTCGGCAACAAGTTTTTGCCATCGTTAATCGCTTCCCAACGAGCGTAATTACAAAATCTGTCAAATTTTAATTGAAAAATTGTCATAAGCCGCCACGCAGCTGTCGTTAAGTGGGCGCTTAGTTACGAATAAAAGTTATTGTGACCAGTTTTCCCAATTCCAATTTCAAATCGAAGCTTTTCTTTCTTTTTTTTTTTTTTGTCGTACATAGATTTATTAATTAGTCGGACATTGCTTGCATTAAATAAGCAATTTAATGTATTAACAGCTGCTGTTTACGTTCCTCGATGCGATTCGAGTGTCCGAAGCGGAATTTTACACGAAAAAGGCGCTTGCAACTTTTTAGACGCTTGACTGAATTTCTGGGACAAATCGTCTTTTGAAAAGTTGCTTTAATGTTTGCAAAAACGCTTTAAACGAAAAGTTTTCCGACAAGTGATAATTTTTCCTTCATTATTCGGTTGATTGTATTTTTTTTTTTTTTTAAATAACTGTGGCTATGAAAATAAGGCTTTGAAATGTTTGATAAATCAAAAAACTTCTGGACTTCCAGTCATTCTTAATCCTTGGGGTTGCGCCACGTAGTCTCGGTGGAATAGTTTTGATCCGAGTTCTTAGTTGACTGTGGACCTATTCGAGATTTGGCTGCAAAAATCCCGTGCAACTTTGTGTTCTACCGGTCCTGGGTCCATATATTTTGGTGGATTCACAAGGATAATTTAATGAAAATCCACTGGTAAGCTCTATTCCTTCATTCCCTACATCCTATTCCATATGTGATTCTATATTTAGCCAAATCTGCATTCTATTCCACCTTAAATTACGAATACTATTATGCTCAGAGTTTAAATTTCAGTATCGATTTAAAGGTAATTCATAAGATATCCCAAAAGATGCTTCCCCACTTGGCAAGTAAAGCGCTTTTAACAAGGATTTTGCTTTCGCTTCCCAAGTGGGGTTAATGAAAAAGCATTTTCAGCAAGTCAAATAATGTTCTTAATAGAAAGTTTTAGAGCAGGAAAACTTGCTTCTTGAGGAAGTAAAAGTTATTTACTTGCCAGGTGGGAAAGCACCTTAAGAAGTAATAATTACTTGTATTTCTATTTTTAGTACATATTTTTATGTGAAAATGACGGCGCGCAAAGCCACATTGACATCTAATAATGAGGGGTTTTTTATTGGCAAGCTCATCTGCTGTCTCGTTCCCTTCTATGCCACAGTGCACTGGTACCCAAACCAGAGTCACCCTCAAATAACTAGAAAGACGAACAAACTCCTGCTTACAACTTTCCACTAATCTCGAACGAATATAAAACGCACTAAGATCTTTTAGAGCCGCTTGGCTGTCTGGAAAAATTGCAATATTTTGGTTACTGTACCCGCCTAGGGCCACAGTCTTGCACGCTTCCCTTATGGCCATGATTTCTGTCTACCTCTAGTTCTGTATGGGTGAGAAAAAATTGATTATTGATAAGTAAAGATCGGATTTTACATATGTAAAAAAATATTTAAAAAATATTCAAACACATTCAAAATATATTTAAAAAAAATATTTTATGCAATTCGACATCATAATAGGCCTATTATGATGTCGATTTTAAAATCATAATGAAGCATATTATGACACTAGTTTTGAGAAAGTATAAAAAATTGTTTATACAAACAAAAAGCATGGCATACTACATGATTTTTTAAGAATGAATTTCAAGGCGTGCAATAATAAATTTCAAAACGCACGCATTTCAAAAAATACAAGGCAAGGCGTGCAATAATAAATTTCAAAATGCACGCATTTCAAAAAATACAAGGCAAAAATAAGCAGAGCATACTACGAAGTTGTATAATAAAGAATTTTCAAATTATGAATCTGTCCAAATCAAAATAAAAAATTTCTTCACAATAACAAACAAACAAAAAACACGCTTTCTTAAATTTAGGTTAAAATCTAGTTTAAATCCTTTTGCATAAAATATTGTTCGGCACTCGTGTCGAAACTCAGCTTTTTTCGCACTCGTGGTATTGTAAAACTCGGCTGCGCCTCGTTTTACAACATTTACCACTCGTGCAAAAAAAAGCTTCATTTCGACACTTGTATCGAAAATATCTATTAATATATAATTTTCAATAATATGAAATATTTTGTTTTTATTTAAAAATATGTTTATTCAATTTGAAAAATATCTACAGATATTTTCAAACAGCGCCGAATTTAATCGAGATAGATCTTACTTCAGTGTTGTAACAGTTTCATTTTTTTGTGGACCTAGGTTCAGGTACAGTTGTTTGTAAAACAAAGGACCTTGTTCCAGGTCCAAGGTACTGAAAATTGTACCTAGGTGCAGTACCTAGGTTTTTGTACCATTACAACTGTCTAATTTATAGATAGGAAAACAGAAAGACGGACAGTGTCGCGAAAGTGGTCAAAAATACCAAAAATTAAAGTTAAAACTGTTTTGTATTAATAACAGGTTATACTTGTACTAAGAAAAATTAAAAATAATTATACTAATATGTTGAACCGTTTAAGCGTACCACGCCTCTGAAGTTGCAGTTTTCAAAATTTTTGGGTTTTTTATTTGACAGAGCTTCGAAAGTTGCCCAAATTTAATATGCTATATTTTGGTTGCTTGTGGTTCAAACATAATGATTTATATGTGAAATTAAAATTTAGGACCTATACTACAATGTGGTATTAATTTTTTCTTCATTTTTTGTAGTATATGCGAGTTTACATTAAATCATAGTAAGGAGCTTGAAAATACAAGTAAAAATACAAAAAATTCATCTTCAAAATTGAATACAAAAAAATAACCCTAAATAACCTCTCCATTGATCTGTCAGTATATTTTATCAGAAAGCTTTTCCATATTTCATTATTTAAGACATTCCACGGAGTGTTAGTGGCGATCATAGCACGACACAAATCATAATTAAAATCAGAATTTGATTTGCTTACTTCGACTTCATCATTTTTTTCTTCTTTACTTGATTCCTTTTCTAAAGCCAGCTTTTTGTGTGATTTAGTCTTAATATGTTGCTCCAGCAAAGATTTTTTTTTGCTTTTAACCTTAAAGGCAACAACAGATTACCTTTTATCTCATAATGAGCAATAGAAACCAAAAACTTACGATGCATTTACATAGCTAACAATATACTTGATCACCATTTTGAATCTCCAGGTACTCGCAGTTTATTATGCGCAACCACTTCGTTATGAGATTTTTGTTTTTGCTCATTTTCAAAAATTTCCGGATTGACAAAATTTTTTGCCGTGGTGGTTAAATATATTTTACTATCGCCTACTGCGCTTATATTGAAAAATATTTGAAAATATTCAAAAATATGTAAAGATATTTAAAAATATTTTATATTTAAATTATTAAAAAAAATAAAATATATTTTAAATATGTAAAATCCGATCCCTATTGATAAGTCTCGGTTGCATTTAAAACTCACTTAGGATGGCATTACTTTGCAGGAACAATAGGCGTTGCCACAACTCTTCAGCAAGTGCTACCAGATCGCTCAAAACTCAGTTAAATTAAATCAATTTCAAGTAACTGCTATAAACAGAATAAGGGCGTAAGCGAATATTCGCCAGGCGAATACGCCGAAGAATTCGCGCGGGTAAACACAATGACAGCGAATGGCGAACTCATGTTGTTTTCAGAATTTCGAAAAACTATGATTGAAAATATAAGTCATTTCCAGCAGAAAGTACAAACCCTCATTTTCGAAACAAAATCTCAAAGATTTTATACAAATGCATATGTTTTTTGATGTGTTAATTCTGCGATTCGCCAGTCGCCGGCGCTACCATTAGAATTAGAGCTATTGCGGCGTTTTGACGCGGCGAAATTCGCTGTGTTGTGGGCAACTTCGTATAACCGTGTGTATTTTAAGCATCGACGTCGAGCGAATATTCGCTGACGCCCTTATTCTGTTTATAGCAAAAGTAATCTTCTTCATAAACGATTAAGTAGTCCAAATTGTAATAGAAGGCTTGTGAGTTCAAATTAAACCCGATTAAAAATTCATCAAAACATGGCACAATTACATTCGTGACATGAAGACCATTTGACCTATTTCAGCGTATTTTTTTTCAATTTTAAAATAGCAGTTTAAATAATTATTTAACGAACAATGAAATGCCATCGAAATCGAAATGGTCCAAAAGCCCAAACAAATGGACTGAGAAGAGGTTAAAAAAATTACACCTCTCCATTTACAAAGTAATTCGTCCAAATGTCCGAAACAATAGAGAAAAACTGTAGAAAAAAGAATTGTTTATGCACGCCTGCGCCATCAGGTGACTTGCCGAAAAATAAGCTGATTTTTTTTTTTTTGTAATCAAAATCGCTACACATAAACAGTTAAGTAATGCAATTAAAGTAATTTGGTAGAAAATTTAAGGCAATTATCAAAAATTTAGTTTTTAAGTATCTACATATTACAATAGTACCTACAAATACACCGAAGATGACAAAGCAAGGGAACAGCGCGTATTACAGTGGTCAAAAATCGACCATAAATGTTCGTCTAAAATGTGAAAGAAATTATAATTATTTTTTTTTTGTATAAAAGAGTCCACTGAATGACGAGCGGAAAAAGTTTCTTCATAACCGAAAGACTCATTGAGTAATGTGTCGCTATTGTGAAGCATCCAAGTACGTTCGAGCACTGATACATTTGGGTCAGTGGGAGCCAAGTCATCGTCAACAATAATAACAACAATAATGGTCCAAGTAAAAAAAAAAAAAAAAACTGTCAACATGCTCGATAGCAATCCCATGATCAATGACGTATCGATTTAAAGAAAAACACAAGCCCCAATTCTTTGGCTCGGCTTTCAAATGAAAGCGAAATCGATTATCGGTCAAAAAGTTGTTTGTGCCTTCTTTGGAAATTATAAACGGCTAGATAAAAGAGTAATTTGGTAATGTGAGATTTCGAAAGTTGCGTGGGATTTTATTTCTTTCTATTGAATATTCATTCATCGATGGATTTTATGTTTCTCAATGAAAATCTCCACACGAATTAAAAAAAAAAAAAATGCCCATTCATTGTTCCTGCAAAGAGCCTTGAAAGATATTTGGGTTTACAGCAATACGTTTCTTGAAATTTGAGGTTTGAATAATGTCCACAGTAGGGACTCGATCATTGGGATTGATTTTTGTGGGAAATCATTCATGTTATGGAAGTTGTGGAAAGACATTATTGGATTGGAAAGTTAAGAAGAATCAATTTTGAAATCTACATAAGGCAATACAGTGTTGTCTATCATCCTTTATCTTCCGCTGGTTTAGTTTGTCTTCGTCTATCTTCCTCCACTTTCGCCGTCGCAACCTCTCCCTCCGTCACGCCATCTCTATCCGTCTCTCCCTTTCTCTTCATCTCGACGTGAATGAATTTAAATAAAGCGGTTCTTAATTTTCAAAACAAGACGTATTCATAATGTAAGGGCTTACTATAAGAATTTTTTGTTAAATAACATCGCTCATACGTCGGGTACTAAAACATAAAAATGATCGATGGGACGAAGTGTTGAGGTTTAATGGTATGAAAAATAGGTGATGGCCTATTTTAAAATCTACTGGGTGTGCAGACAAAATTTCATAAGAATCGGTACAGCTGTTTTGGAGGAGTTTGGTAACAAACATCGCCGCAGAAGAATTTTTTATATGAGAAGATTATTTTTCAGTCCCGTTGGACCCTTTATGACTACTAATTCGACTTTCAAGAACTTTTTCGGATCAAGCATGGGTTAATTTAATGATCATTAATGGGTTAAAATACGATCCAAAAGCTTCCAAAGCAATAATTAAGACTGATAAGCTTTGGCCATTCAACTTTGACGGTTTAAGGAAAAGAACCTTCACTTTTTTGATATTTTTTATTAATTCCCTTTTTTCTTCTCACAATGGGTTTGAGTGCATTTCACGCCTTATGAGTGTAACCATCGGTTTGAGTTAAAAATCACATTTCATTTTGAGTTACATTTCAGTTCCTTTTACTCTTAAATAAAAACACAAATTGCTCTTCCGCAATCGTTGACTCCGCATACACACACACACACACACACACACACACACTCAATTTGATGTTAACTCCGCCCTCTTTCCATTCCATTGATCCACTCCCCGCTGTCGATGTTTTTGGTCCATTTGTATCGTTAGTTCGCGCAGCAGATAATGAGCGACTTCATTGCCGTCGCGGAGGAGCTAGCTGACTCGCTCACTCCAGCCGGAGCAACCATTTGCCAATGGCGAATCTGCGTCGACGCAAAAATGTGCGCTCTCCATATCTCGGCGAATTTGTTAATTAATCTTTTTTGTCAGCTTTTGTCTGCTTTTTTCTTCGGTGACATTTACCTTTTTCTTTTTCGTTTTGCCGTTTTTCTTTTCGATTTTCTTTTTTTTTTTTGTTTTTTGTTTTTGTTTTCTTTTCTGCAGTTTAAGTGCTTTTTACGCGCTCATACGCCATGGAGTGTAATCGTTATGACTTCGTCTATAAGCTTGTATAATCTGCTTTTAATGGTGTGCGCCTATACACGTACAAACATGTATACACACGCATGTGTGCGCTCGTACATGGCGAGCTGATTTTCTTTTAGTTGAGTGGGTGTTTTGGTACATAGAGCTTTCGGTGTGGCCCCCACGAAAATGTTTTTGGCACCTTTTTCCTTTTTGTGGAGCAGACTGCGCTAGTTGTTCACGTTTGTGTGTGTGTGTGTGTGTGAATCAGCGCGCAGGATGCTAAGTAAAAAGCATTTTAAAAGTTATTTTATGGCATTTAATGCAGTTTTGGCGTATAGACGAGTTGGGGCGAACAAATGTTTGTAGGAGGACGCGAAGGATACGGTTTTTTTTTCGGAAACTGCCGGTTGGAGGAAGTTTTCTGCTTTGATATGCCAAGTAAATGGCTGAATTTTGGAATTCTTTTTCTCTTGTGTGCGGCCCTGTTTAGGTTTTCTGGAAATATAAAGCGAAAAACTTGTTTAGAGGGCGGTTTGGGAGGTTTTTGATGGACATTTTTATCGTCAACACATCGCTGGATATTATTAAGTTTCAATTAAAAAATACATGTTGCTCCATTTAGGCCTATGAATTTTGAATTTGACACTTACGAATATATAAAGAGATCAAAAAACATAATCATTCAAGATACTTTTTTTTTTATTAACTTTTCTTTTCAAAATGACCTCCCGTATATAGAAAAAAGCCTATCTTTTAAATTCGCTATTCAATTCTCATGTAAGCCGCCATATTTTTATCAACCTTGTTAGCAATTGTAATTGATTTTAATTGGAGAAAGCCAGGTATTTAACAATAAGCAACAAGCTGCAGCTTTCGAAATTCAATTTTAACAATGTTTCAAAAGTAAATGCACGAAATGGTCATACAAAAAATTGCTACCTATTATTTTTTTAATTATCAATGTAAAGAGCGTGTGAAAAAAGTCACTCGCACAGTTAGATAATGATGGGTTACCTATTATGGAACCAAAACTTGAAAACTGTGTGCATTAAGCTCTGGCGGAAAGTTTCAATAATTGAATTAAACAAACATTCAAATGAATAAATTAAAATTTTATCGATAAAATTATTTGCACGAGACATCGAATAGCGTGACAATTGAACATATCAACAAATAACTATTATATTTCTGTGGAAATACCAGTAATGGATTCAGCCGTAATTATTTGTTGCGAAAGTTCATATAATTTCCATGGTAAGAGGACTTATGAATATGGAAGTCTAAAGAAATCAAAGCTCGATCCGAATTCTCGGCCCAACAGTGGGGATTTAATTTGAGTACCGCAGTTAGGGTTTACTTATGTAAGGATCCTATACTCATGCTCAAGAATAAACTTATTGAACCCGAAATACCAGAGCTGTTGTTTTACATTTTCATGCCAGGTATTTTTTCTTCCTTGAGGCTTTCTCTCTCTTTCTCCCATTTTTCCTCTTTCCCTCTTTCACTCTTTCCTCTTTCCTCTTTCATTCTTTCTCTCTTTCTCTTCTTTTCTCTCTTTCTCTCTTTCTCTTTTCTCTTTCTCTTTCTCTTTTCTCTCTTTCTCTCTTTCCTCTCTTTCTCTCTTCCTCTCTCTCTCTCTTCTCTTCTCTTCTCCTTTTCTCTTCTCTCTTTCTCTCTTTCTCTCTTTCTCTCTTCTCTCTTTCTCTCCTTTCTCCCTCTTTCTCTCTCTTCTCTCTTTCTCTCTTTCTCTCTTTCTCTCTTTTTCTCTTTCTCTCTTTCTCTCTTTCTCTCTTTCTCTCTTTCTCTCTTTCTCTCTTTCTCTCTTTCTCTCTTTCTCTCTTTCTCTCTTTCTCTCTTCTCTCTTCTCTTTTCTCTCTTTCCTCTTTCTCTCTTTCTCTTTCTCTCTTTCTCTCTTTCTCTCTTTCTCTCTTTCTCTCTTTCTTCTCTCTTTCTCTCTTTCTCTCTTTCTTCTTTCTTTCTTCTTCTCTCTTCTTTTCTCTTCTTTTCTCTCTTTCTCTCTTTCTCTTCTTTCTCTCTTTCCTCTCTTTCTACTCTCTTTCTATCTTTCTCTCTTTAACTCTTTCTCTTTCTTTCTTTCTTCTCTTTCTTTTCTTCTCTTTCTTCTTTCTCTCTTTCTTCTCTTCTTTTTCTTCTCTTTCTCTTTCTTTCTCTTCTTTCTCTCTTTCTCTTCTTTCTCTTCTCTTCTTTCTCTTTCTTTCTCTCTTTCTCTTCTCTCCTTTCTTTCTCTTCTTTCTTTTCTCTCTCTCTCTTCTTTCTCTTTTCTTTTCTCTCTCTTCTTTCTCTCTCTCTCTTCTCTCTCTTTCTTCTCTTTCTTTCTCTTTCTTTCTTTCTCTCTTTCTTTCTCTCTTTCTTTCTCTCTCTTTCTTTCTCTCTTCTTTCTCTCTTCTCTTCTCTCTTCTTTCTTCTTCTCTTCTCTTTCTTTCTCTCTTTCTTTCTCTCTTTCTTTCCTTTTCTTCTTTCTCTTTTCTCTCTTCTTTCTCTCTTTCTTTCTCTCTCTCTTCTTCTTCTCTTCTTTCTCTCTTCTTCTCTTTCTTCTCTCTTTTCCTTCTCTCTTCTTTCTTCTCTTCTTTTTCTCTCTTTCTTTCTCTCTTTCTTTCTTCTTTCTTTCTTTCTCCTCTTTCTCTCTCTCTTCTCCTCCTTCTCTCTCTTTTCTCTCTCTCCCTCTCTATTTCTTCTTCCAGAACGAAAAAATAATTAAAAATCTCTCCAACCATCTCTCTTTATTTCTCGAGGATTTGACTCCCTTTGCCTTTTAGAAAACAAAGTTATCTAAATCTTTAAATAACATTCTGTCGCCTTCGAAGTGTAAAAATTCTGCACCTTTCTAACTTAAATTTTCTCGCATGCGATATTCCATATTGAAAGTAACCAATTCAATAAAAATCTTTTGAAATTACGAATTTGAATAAAAGGCTTGATTAAAGAGATTCGTGATAGATTAAAACGACCCCATAATGTGCATACAGAATTCTTATTCTCGCTTCTATACTTCTTTAAAGATGTAAGTTCTTTCGTTACGGATTTATGGCGCATGCGACTCGCATAAAAAATTTTAAGAGAAGCTTCAAAATTTCCTCCTCTTAAAGAATAAATATTAAGAAAAAATTTACATATTCACGCATTACGGAAATTAACTTTAAAATATGAACAAATTTCCACCTAGTTCCGTCCTAATGACTTTTTCCGAATAAGCAAACAGAATAACAATAACAAGAGAAGAGGAAAACACCGAAATTATACAACAAATTTGAGCATTTCTCTGCGTTAATTTGAAAATAAATGAAGGTTAATTATACGCTTTAGGCTTGTTCTTGTTTTTCTAATTTACAAAAAAAAAAAAAAAATTATATCGAGCTCAGCTCATTTGTGAAATGTGAATTGTGAGCGCCATATGTACATATGCACTGAACCCAGTCGCCTCAGAAGTGTGAGAAATGTTGCACTTGTCTAGGACGCGCCCCTTTTTCGGATCGTAAAAAAAAAACAAAAACAAATAATTTTCCTACCTACACATTCAGCCATGGGCATCATTTTTGACAAATCATGTCTAGCCTTTGATGTTATCTCGACCTTAATTGTAGCATTTTTTCCACATTTTAGACATTTGGGCCGTGAATTTCCATTCGAGCTGTTGACAGCAGGCGAGCTCATTCGCATCCAGGGCGATAGCAACAGTTGCGATAGCTCATAATTGCATCGTTCGTCTTTCCATATTATTTTCATGATGTGTTTGAACGTACATATTTATGTGCGTATATGTGTGTGTGTGTGTACTTGACTGCGTTTTGCAAATAATGCCGAAATCCAGCATAAATATTTTCATTTGGCACATCTCGAGCCTCAGTGTCGGCTGCGCGCTTCCTCTTCTAAATTATGAACCAGTTGAGGCATTAATGTTGCTCTTTGAAGGGTCTTGTTTGCTTTTGCTCTTCCTATTTAATTTCCTTTATTTTTTTTTTTTTTTTTTTTTTTTGTGTTTGTTGTAGTTGTTATTTAATGTCGCCTCAACAGCTGTCGGACCGTGTTGCTCTGTAGGAGGTGTGAAGAATTCATGTGTTGCATCTTATCTAAATTGCTTTTCGAGTGTCAATAATTTAACTCAAGTATGCTTGTATCTTCTGCAGCCATTCTGCAGCATATTTCTGTTTGGACGGCTTACTTCTCAGCCAATGACTTGTACGAAAAAATTGTAGCAACGTAAATAAGTCCATGCATATATTCTTTTTATTAATTTTTTTTTTTAATAAAAAAGAAGAAGGATCCTTGCTTTCGAGTGGGCTGAAAAATGATTCAAGTGAAATTTATTGAAAGCAATGTAAGCTGAATCGAAAACCTCAAAGCAGTTATGACGATTTTCTCGACGGAAATAATGACTGAAAACACTTTGCTCGGAGAAAAGAGTTGGTGTAGTCTCGAGAGCTTTGAAAGGAAAAAAAAGAACCATCAACAAAAAGTGTGATCGTTTGAGAGTCGAACTAGGACACCTATGAAGATGGAAAATATTTTTATTTTATTTTATGTTTGCAATAAAGGATGTAATGAATTATTTTCATAATTTCTTAAATAAGGTCCTTGCTAAATAAATCATTAATCTGAATCAGCAAAAAGGAGTAGACGAAAAAAAGCATAAAACATCATCCTGAGGCGACCCAGAAGGCGAATACTTGGGACTGCCACACCTTAAATAGGCATCTAAATCAACTACAGTGTACTCTATCTTAAGCGGGCCTTCGAGGACCGACAAATATGTCCACTTAATGGAGGTGTCCGCTTAAGAGGAAACTATTTGAGAAGCAGAAACACTAGAGACAATCCATAGAAAAAATTTGGGCCCGGAAGATTTTTTTTCTGGGGTCCCCTCATATAAATGTGCGGAAAAAAAGTCCCGTGCCAATTGTGGACCTCTTCAGAAAGCCCGGGACCTTGGGAAAATCCCTCTTTTCCACCCCCCTCTCTACAGGCCTGTCTAGAGCATACCCAAAAAGTGTTCGTTTAAAAGGGATTTTTGCTTAGGAGGGGAGAGTACACTATATTAAATCGGAGCAGTGGCAATTCAATGGAAATAGGCGCCCTTTTAAGCGTCATTAAATGAACTCAAGCTTGGAATTTATTTAAAATATTTTAAAAATTAGAAAACCCAATAATGGGTCATGGGTTCAACAACAGGCCCTGGTACTGAAGGTGTTGAAAATTGTTCGATCAAATCCGTTCTAAATTTTTTTGTTCATGATTCTCAAAGTCTTTGTAACAATTTTGAGTCAAGGTAGCTCAACTTCATCGATAATAAAATTGTAAACAGATCAGTAGCCGATCCATGCGGTAGTATAAGGACGAGAAGAAAAATAATGTATACCAATAAAGGTCTCAGTTTCCTCTGCCCCCTCTCTATAAGGGCGTGAGGCAGATAGGCTTTCTGACTGACAGACTGATTGTTTCTCTACAAATTTTTTATGGTCTACCTCCAGTAGTTCTGCGCGTTACACTCGGACACACAACTCTAAAGGGTAGATGAATTATTCCATTCCAATCAAGTGAATTTTGGATTGAAGAAAACTTTATGAGAATAGAGAATGCAAGATCGTCTACTATTTTTGTTAAAAAAAAGAAAAGAAAAAAAACTTAATTGGAAATAAATAACTACAAAAATTGTTCAAAAAGGAAAACTGAGAGCTCGCAATTTGACTGCGCCTTCTTAATTAAAAGTGTAAATATAGAAGCCAGAAAAGTGAAAAATTTCCTTCTTTTTTTTTTTTTTTTTGGTTTTCTGAGGAAGTAAAAGTCCGAAAAGTTAATGAAGGTCGTTAGAAAATTTTTTATGAAAATTTACTGCACGTCAGCGAAAGCCGCGGAATTTCGTTGTGTCCATTGCACTTGTGAGAATTCAAGCGTCTGTGTATCTTCAGTGTGTGGACAGCGCATACAAATAGTTTTACCGCCTTTTAAGGATAAGGAAAATATATGAGTTTAAAATGCCCAGGGCTTCAGCAAAATTAAGGTCAAGGGTGCGCGCATGACTAAACGAAAAAACGAAGAAAAAAAAAAAAGAAACAACGAAAAAACGGAAAAGAGAAAAGAAAATCGAGTTGTTTGGAAACTATTAAAACGAGCGCTGCCGTAAATTGACTTTGGGCCCTGTTTTCATTTGTGGTCAACGTAAGTGACCAATTTCGTGTGTCACTTCGAATTCGAAGGCACTAATAGTTGGACTGTCGGACAGTTGTAATAAAAGAATAAAAGCCGATAAGGACACGTTTTTAAATGTTCGTGAACCCGGTGAATGATCAGAAGCGAGCATAATTAAATTACACCTGCCGGACTGGATGATGGTGCATTGAAATGCTTACAGTGTGGACTCGAATTGGAGGAGTTTCATGCAAATAGATGCTTTGAATGTGCTCTGAGCTTCTACTTTCTTTTAAATTGAAGAAATCGGGAGTTGTAGACTTTGCGGGCACATTTAAGAAGGACTGCTAACTAAATTCAAGGTTACTTCCTCCATTCACCTTAATTATATCTTCATCCCCATCACCACAATATTGCCACGGGACACAGACTTCGAACTTTTATTACTTTTAGGCCCGATATTACAGTGCATACTTAAGTTAAGGAAGATTGAAGACTTAAGAACACCTTAAGTGTCAAGCGGTTTAACAGTCAATTTTTATCCAAAACTCACGAAAACTGTTTTCGGCAGGTAACATTTGAAAAAGCCTATATATTTTGTTTATACTTTTTTAAAATTCGTAAAATTAGTGAAATTCCTTCAATAAATTAAATTGAAAACTTATTTAAGGAGCACTTAAAATTTGTACTGTTAAAATGCTTTACAGACTTAAGCTTTACTTAAGTGCTAAGGAGACCTTAAGTATGCACTGTAATATCGGGCCTTAATGAAGCATTTTGAGTCGATTTGTGATTAATCAGGATAAAATCTGCACAGAAAACATTTTCGGAGCGTTCAGAATAAAGAGCCCGTAATGAGTCCCAAATGAGCCTGAAATTAATTCGAAATTTGTACATAGTATGAGGAAATGAGTCCAAAATGAGTCCGAAAGGGTCAGAGAGTCAGAGATAACGCTAAAGCCGGCTAATTCAACATATGATTTTGAAGACATATATGTTGACCTCTCCTACGAACAAAACACACCAGTTTGGGACTATTAATTGAGCATTATGAAGACTCCTAGTGGGGACCCCGCGATAGCCCGGGACATTTGAATACGTAAAAATAAGATTATGAAGACGCCTTTTGGACTGAAAATTTTTTCTAGGTATCTGATCAGAATATTAAAGGGTTCAACTTCCCAAAATCAAGATTTTTTTTTTAAAGCCTTCCCAAAATGTCCTATCTGCGTGTCCTACTGGAACATACAATCCCTTTAAAGGCCCCTGCAATAAGAAGAAAGGTCCTACGCCAACTTCCTACAGAACCGCTAAACAACTCGAGATGCCCTTCGGGAATTCCAAGCCCCTTTGTAAAGGGGATGTAACCTATTTTCCATCTTAGATCTGTGCATCTCTATATTATTTGACCTCTCATACGAATACATAGGAATGAAAATGAAGTTTTATTATGGGAAATTTTTTATCAAAAGAACTTGACTATTCCCAATAAAAACACCTAACGCAAAACTTCCGTTGAGTCGAGTTTTTAATTATGTATATTAATTCCATATTTCCATAGAGCATCAACAAAATCCCTCAAATCAATTCACTTCCCTACAAAAATCTTTAATTGGAGGAAATGAGTTTGATTTGTTTTAAGTTTTGTGTTTTATTTTATTCTTCAGCTTCTTGTGCTTCTTCTACTTTGAATGGAGTCTTTTTCCTTTTAAGCTAGTTTAAACGTCAATCATTAAAGGATCATTAGAGCTCATAATCTGATTATAATTTATGTCTTTATGCATTTGTGCGGATCACAACTCTCTCATGTTGTTGGGGTTTTCAGTTCAGTTCCAGTTCCAGTTTAATCATTACAATTGCTCCATGGCCCATCATCCGAAACATCCGCTGTTGGATGCCACTGCTGTCATTATCCATTTCACATTGAATGACTGACTGAACGACTGAATGACTGAATGACTGATTTACGGAACATGGACCCCGCATTGCGTGTCAACGACAAATTTTGTCGGTTTTGGTATATTTTAAAATTTTTGGGCGTTCTATAATTGTTGAATTTCAGTTTTGTGATTTTTTTCCGAATTTCATTTGAGAATAACAAAAAACAAAATAAACTAGCTGATCCAAATTTTTTTTTTTTTTTTTTTGTTATTCTTTGTTAAACGTGCCGGAAGTTTGACTTGAAAAAACTATAATTTCTCGATTTAACTACTGTTCTCCAAGTTCAAAGGCGTATTTTTTTCAAAGCCTTCGACTCGGCCAATTCTCAAGGTTCTTCGGTTTTCGAGATTTAATAGTCGAGATGATTTGAAGATGTTCGTCCGTTGCTTCGCCATTTTCTTTGTGTGAGAAAGAAATTTATGGGATTCAAAAAAAAAAAACGATAGAAAAATTCCATTGGGATGTTTTCGGTGCCCTTCTGAGTATTGTGGAAAGCGTAATTAGGCTTGTTAAATCAAATTTAAGATTAATAATAATAATTTTAATTAAGTAATTGGTAAATAATAATAAAAAATCCCGGTTGAATCTAGATTATTTAGATTGATTTACTTAATTAATTTTTTTTTATTTAAATAAAAAATAAGTAAGTAAAACAAAATAATCTAGATTTAATTAGTTATTTTTAATTAATTTTAATTTTTTTCATTGAATTCAATCATTAGTCAAGAGTCAGGAAAATAATCAAAATTTAATTAGGATTATTTTTTGATTTATTTTTTGTTAGTTAATTTCGATTTTTTTTTCATTAATCTCAATCATTAGTCAAGAGCCAGAAAATAATCTTAATTTAGTCAGGATTATTTTTTGATTATTTTTAAATAATTTAAATTTTTTTCATTAAACTCAATCATTAGTCAAGAGTCAGAAAATAATCAAAATTTATTTTGGATTATTTTTTGATTTATTTTTTGTTAGTTAATTTCGATTTTTTTTTTCATTAATCTCAATCATTAGTCAAGAGTCAGAAAATAATCCTAAATTTATCAGGATTATTTTTCCATTATTTTTAATTAATTTAGTTTTTTTTTTCATTAATCTCAATCATTAGTCAAGAGCCAGAAAATAATCTTATTTTAATCAGAATTAATTTTTGATCATTTTTAATTAATTTAAATTTTTTTCACTAAACTCAATCATTAGTCAAAAGCCAGAAAATAATCTCAATTTAATTAGTATTATTTTTTGATTATTTTTAATTAATATAATTAATTTAATTTAATTTAATTTAATTAATTAGAAAATTACGTTTTTTGTTTCATGTATCTCAGTCATTTGTTAGGAGCCAGAAAATAATCGAAATTTAATCGGAATTAAATATACGGCATTTTGTTCATCTGCTTCAAAATTGAAGCAAGGATATAGAATAAGAAAAAATATATACTAAAAACATTGTCAAAGATTCTGCAGACATATCAAAAACTTCTCCTGCACGACTGTCTAATTTTATTAATTTATATTTGAATTTAGATACACAGTTCTGAGAGCTATCTCCAGTCACAAGAACGAAATTTTTAGTAATAGGGACCAGTGGCGAGTCTAGAGAAATACTGCTTTGATAGTGCTTATATTTTCCACAGCGGTTTATTGAACAATTATAAGACATTAACCCAAAAATTTTAGGAGGGGGGTTACCAAAGTTTAAAGAGCAATGGACCAAAAACCAAAAAATCCGAAAAATTCATGGCGTCCGATTTGGATGAAAATTTATATATAGAATAAGCGAAAAATGCTAAGAATTTTGGCGTCAAAATTTTTTCAAGAAACCGATTAAAACTAGTCTAGTTAGTGCCTAGTTCCAAACTGGTCCAGAAAGGACCAGTTTTTTGAAAAAATTTTAGTGCTAAAATTCTTAGAATTTTTCACTTATTCTATATATAAATTTTCATCAAAATCGGACGTCATGAAATTTTCGGATTTTTTGGGTTTTTGGTCCATAACTCTCTAAACTTCCTCTCGCCCCTAACCCCAACCCATCCCATCCTTCGTAACAAGAAACAACTCTTTTCGCTTATAGAATTATTAAAATATGAAAATATTCTTTCTAATATACCCGAACAGTCTTCTATACATCATATAGACTAAATTCCCAACTATAAAACTGACCGTAACGAAGTGGTCGTCTTCCAAACATGGTGCTTTGTTATTTAATTCATTCTTTATATGTTCATCAATCCAGGAAGAATAGTAAACAACATCCGAATATACTGCAAATTCCGGACGACATGGTTTAATTGCAAACGAAGTAATTCCAGCCAAAACTTTGTTACAAATCAATGGTCCTCCTGAGTCTCTGTATTCAAAGATTTATCCATAGCCGTTAAACATGGGCGCTTTTATGAAAAATTTTATGGAATGAAAAATTTACAAAACTTACCCAGTGCAAACAGATCCGTCTCCCTCTCGTTCCCTTCCAGCACACATCATTCCTGCCCGTAATAAATTTTTAAATCTTGGGATTATAGTGCTTCCAATCTCAATGCACCTATCCACGTCAATAAAAGACAAATTGCTTTTCATCATATCACGTGGTCTAGACCACTTTGAAGAATTTTTAAAATTAATATAAAATATTAAATATGGAAATAAATTGGAAATGGCTTACATTTTCATTGAGGCCCCAGCCATTAGCCTGGCATCTCGTTTTATGTAGAAGTTGAACTTGATTTCTGGAAATTGGTCGTACTAATGGATGGTCACTTGGTACCCTTTCACTTAGAACTACCAATGCAATGTCATTGAAAATTCTCGAAGCATTGTATTTCTCATGGGTCACAATTTTCGCGACGCTAAGGATAATGGTGTCATTATTCAAATCGTAACGTTTGAGCAGGCCCATGACCGCATAAATATCTTCGGGTTGGTAAATAATACGGGTTAAACTGCATGTGTGGCATAATTTTATTAATTATAAATTTTTGTTTTTATTATTGTCTCACTTATGAAAACAGTGTGCCGCAGAGACCACAACATTCGACGTTATCAATGTTCCTCCGCAAAAGTGTCCCAAACCAAACCTTAGGTCTTCCAAACTGCGTGTTCTTAGTGACACTGTATAGACGGCTTCTTCCCATGTCGCTAGTGTGCCGTTCATGATTTTCCAATCCCAATTCTCGCAATCTTTTCCGGATTGCATCCAAATGAGAAGGTTGATGAGTCGAAGGGGCAACTAAACCAAATAGAAATGGGCTTAACTTACATGCATTTGGTAAAAAGCCTGAAGAAAGGAGAACCAGAAAATTCAATTCAAGATGCATCATGTTGCTGTCTTTCCTCCCCCTCACACAATTTAAAACGGAAGAGCAAAAAAGTCCATCGAAAAATTCTTTCCTTCGAACTAAAAATTCCTTTCCAAGTTCAATGAACAAAATAAAATTTTATTAAATTAAATTTGCAAAAAAAATTGTGCAAAATTCAAATTCCGATTGACTTTATCATCCCTGCTAACTGGTGGATCAATAACTCCCACTGCAGTGTATTTCAAGCGGAGGTCATGGCCATTAACCACGCCGCCAGGTGGCTCAGGTGTAATGAGATATTTGGCAGGAATATCTACATTTTCACCGACAACCAGGCGTCTATCAAATCCTTTGATTGCGGACTGGAGTCCACATCAAAACTCGTCCAAGAATGCCGGATGTCTCTTAACGAGATAGCGGAACATTTTAGCGGTATCCATTTACTGGGTACCAGACCACAGGGACATCGAAGGAAACTGCGAGGCCGATGAACTTGCTAAGACGGGCACATCGCTTCCAGAGACCTCCTTTTCCAACACAGGAATCCCACTGGCTACAGTGAAATTTCGCATAAAAGAAGAATATCTCGACCTGGCAAACAAGCTTTGGATCGAGGAAGATTTCTGCGGGATCACTAGACAAACCTGGCCATCTCTGAACAAGAGACGATCCAGGGACCTAGTGAAACTCAGCAACATCTCCATCCATCAGACGGTATCAGTTCTCATCGGCCACTGCCTGTTCGGCAGTCATGCCGCAAGGCTGGGAGCCCCATACAATGACTTTTGCCGGAGCTGTCGCTCGGCACCATCTTCTGTGTCAGTGCCCGGCCTTATCGTCAAAAAGACTGTCTCTACGGGGACACATCTTTCTGACCAGCCTCACCGAACTGTCCGAAATCAAAATTTCAGACATCGCGCGGTTCATCAGGATGTCAAATTGGCTTTTATAAGAAGTAGAAACGGGCTAGTCGTGCCTCTCTATGGTATCACAAAGGGCCTATCTATGAGCCTACGTGAGCAATTAGCTGCCGCACCTAACTTCCTACCTACCTACCTATTTTTGCAAGGGTGTTGTGGTGTTTCTTTATACTAAGTCCCGAAGCCAATTTTTTGGATTTCGAAATTAAAATGTGGAGGATATGTACGAAATGTGAAAAAGTTCTCATTTTTAAATTACAAAAAACCACTCTCAAGATAAAATACACCTAGGAAAAAAATAAAAAAAATTATTTTGATATTACCAATTCCACCCTTATCCGTAATAATGAACGAAATCGCGGCACCAAAACTACTGTTGGCCTGTGTTATATGTAAGACCCCTTAGAAGACCCCTTGCGAAGCTCTTAGCGCAAAAAAAAAATCCAAACCAGGGTAAAAACCTACTGCCTATCGAACTCCCCGCCCCCCATCTTACAGGGGTCGTCTTAAAGAAAACATGAAACATTTGATTTCTACCATTGAGAAGATGATACACATTTTCATTGATTTCTTTCATCATTCTTGATCCCCCTTACCAGCGTCACTGCCAAAATTCGTGTTAATATACTAATTATATATTCATTTCTGTTTAAGTACTTTATTTAAAAATGTTCGCAAGCTTTTGGGACACTTTCATCTTCAGTGCATTTTATATTTTGAATTATCTCAACAAAAAAAAAAAAAACTCCTTTAAAGCAGCAACAAATTAATGAACTCTTTTTGATGGGAAATTTCGCATTTGCATAAATTTTTTGACGTCGCCTCTCTTACTCCCCATCGCAACGGTCGGAGGCAATTTACACAAAAAAAAAAAAAGCTTTCCTCAAAAAGATTCAAAAACGTTTCAAAATGGCGCGTACTTATGGCAAATTAAACTTTTTAACACGAAACATAAAAACACCAACAAAACGGACCACCACCATCAAAAGCAACAACAACGAGAACAACAACAACAGCAATAAAAGCAACGTAAACTTTATTTTTGTCAAAATGGCGTGCAAAGCGTTGGAAACAATTCGAAATGCGGAGCGAAAAACAACAACAAAAAGAAACCGAAATAAGGAAAAATAAAACTTTTTCAAGAGGACGGCGCGGCGGAGTGCTCCGAACTTTTTACTCAGTTTCATAATGTAAATAGCCTGAGAGCAAACAACAAATACACGCCGAAAAATGCTCACACCCTGCACGATTGTGTGTTGTTGTTGTTGATATTGTTGCTGCTGCTGCTACTGGCAGCCATTACATAACAAATTACTTTGGCAAAGTGCTCGTGTATTCGCTTTTTAAATATGCAAAAAGAACGCAATTTACATAAATTTTCCCAACATTAAAACAATTTTAACTCATAGCACCATAGAGCTTAACATCACGCCACTCCGCCCGACCAACCAACCGTCCGACCACCATCCTCCCACCCACCCACACAGAAATGTGACTCCCCCGCTAAAAAGGCAGAGGGGAGTGAAAGAATAAATACTCGACACGCTGATAGCGCACTTTGGCAGCATCGCCATCATCGCTCGTGTGGGCTGCATTGCCTCCCCCCGGGTCCCCCTGTGCCAATTTGACTTTTCGCCCTTTCTGCTGCACCCTCAGCGATTCTGGTGGTGGTTGTTGGCTTTTTTCGGTTCGTTTTCCTGTCTAAACGCGATTCACTTCCATTCCTGCTGGTTGTCATCGGCCACATTAACAAATTTACACCAATAAAACTCCCCCGCAATCTTCCCGTTCAACGAAGTCCTTTCTGATAGCGGTGGGGGTAGGTGATTCGGCGGCGTCGGCAGCGGCGGTGGTGGTGTGTTTTGTCTGGTTTAAAATCGAAGGAACACGCTTTTTGAGGGTGGCACTGGCGGGAGGTCCAACTGGAGTACCTGTTTTGTATACGCCGGTACTTTGGGAACAATTTTTTTGGAATTTTTTTTCTTTATTCAGTGTTGTGTACACACATAGTAGTCCTCTCCTGTCCCCATCATCTTCTTCGTTGACTTTGTGCTTACAGGTGCTGCTCATTTGTTGCTGTTTTATTTGCTTTGCAACATTTTCCGTATTCTCTCTGTAAAAGGGCATTGCCCAAATTAAATATTCTGACACCATTAGTGCTAAAAGTGCTCACATTAAAAACATTTTACATTTTTTCGAAAGTTTTTCTTCAAGGCTCTTTTGAGTTGAAAGCTAATTTTTGTTTTCATGATTCGGAGTTTGTGGAAAGCAGCGTCCCTTTTTGAAGTATTTTAAAATGGAGGTTTGGAATTGTTTTATGAAGTTGAAGGATTTTTTTCGAATTTTTTTTTTTATAGTTTTTTTTAGAGAATCTTAGGAGCTATTTCCACTAGAACGCATTCAGCATTTGCATCTTAAGAGATGCTAGACCCGTTTCCATTGCGTTTAGCATTTAGCATTTTCTACAAATTTGGATTTTTGTTGGAAAAACTGTTTAAATTCTATTAAGCAGGCTTTGAAATTTTCAAAACTGGAAGGAAATATCAATCAAAACTAGACAAATTTTTAGCATTTTTATCGCATTTTCTCGAAATGCTGAAAAATTCTTTTCAAAAACCAACAACAATTATATGAAATTCAAAGTTAAATTTTTAAGCATTTTGTGAAAATGCTGAATAATGCTAAAAGCGGGTGTAGTGGAAATTGCCTCTTATTTAGAATAATTATTTGTAGCCCGGTAGATTTGTTTGGGGACGTGATAAAAAGACTGTTCTTTAATGAAATAAATATTTATATATAAATAAAATATAAATAATAATATTTATAAATAAATATTTATAAATTATAATTTATAATGATTAAAAATAATTCAAGACTTGCAATTTTTTTTTTAGATTTATCTTATAAAAGCTTTAAAATGGAAAATTAAGGGGTGTCAAGAATATTTAGGAACCCTCTATTAGTTTCAGAAAACTACTATTTATTTTATTCCCTAACGATTCCTAAGAGTTAAGGAAGTCATAGTGAGGCAATCCTTGACATGATCGTAAATTCTTTCCAGATTTTATACTTTTATTTATTTATTTATGTGTGGGCATTTCCACGAAAACGTACCCTGTGCAACCGCAAAAAAAATCACACCTTAACACATTTTTGTTCTTCTTATTAAAACATATATACATGCATCATTTTTTTCATGTAGAGTAATATTAAAAAATATATATGGTTTGTATACAAATTAATTTTGAAAAAGTGCTATTTAAACATATCGCAAACAAAAAAATTATCCCTTTTTTGAGCTTTCGCTACAAGCTGTTTTTGAATATGTGGCAGCACAAATAGATATCAGCTAAAAGTATGTCATTTTATCTGGTTTGCAGAAAAAGTAGAATGCTTTAGGTTATATGTTGAAATTTTTACAGACGTTTGGAAAGTTAACCTTAGACTGTCACACCCGTTACCGATAAACTACAAAAAGTTAAATTATCTTTTAGCACAAGAATTTAACAAAGTGTTAACCTGCAGATAGTAAGAAGGTAATTCCGTTTAATAATAAAGCGAAACCTAGTTGGAGCATGTGTGACAGATATGGCATTTTTAACATTTAAAACGATGTCACACCCGTTACTTATTTATTTTCTTGTGTTATATTTTTGGGCCAATTTACCTTACAGTTCATTTATAGTAAATTATAAATAATAAATTTTAAATAATTAATAACATATAATGAATAAATAATTAATAATTAATAAATTATAAATAATAATAAATAATAAATAATAAATAATAAATAATAAATAATAAATAATAAATAATAAATAATAAATAATAAATAATAAATAATAAATAATAAAATAATAAATAATAAATAATAAATAATAAATAAATAAATAATAAATAATAAATAATAAATAATAAATAATAAATAATAAATAATAAATAATAAATAATAAATAATAAATAATAAATAATAAATAATAAATAATAAATAATAAATAATAATAATAAATAAATAATAAATAATAAATAATAAATAATAAATAATAAATAATAAATAATAAATAATAAATAATAAATAATAAATAATAAATAATAAATAATAAATAATAAATAATAAATAATAAATAATAAATAATAAATAATAAATAATAAATAATAAATAATAATAATAAATAATAAATAATAAATAATAAATAATAAATAATAAATAATAAATAATAAATAATAAATAATAAATAATAAATAATAAATAATAAATAATAAATAATAAATAATAAATAATAAATAATAAATAATAAATAATAAATAATAAATAATAAATAATAAATAATAAATATAAATAATAAATAATAAATAATAAATAATAAATAATAAATAATAAATAATAAATAATAAATAATAAATAATAAATAATAAAAATAATAAATAATAAATAATAAATAATAAATAATAAATAATAAATAATAAATAATAAATAATAAATAATAAATAATAAATAATAAATAATAAATAATAAATAATAAATAATAAATAATAAATAATAAATAATAAATAATAAATAATAAATAATAAAATAATAAATAATAAATAATAAATAATAAATAATAAATAATAATAATAAATAATAAATAAATAATAAATAATAAATAATAAATAATAAAATAATAAATAATAAATAATAAATAATAAATAATAAATAATAAATAATAAATAATAAATAAAAATAAATAAATAAATAAATAAATAAACAAGTAAGAAAGCTAAAGTCGGTCAAGCCCGCCTTTGAAATACCCAGCGTCCCGACATTATGAGCGCGGTATGTTTTGCTTCTCTATTTGTGGGCGTGGCAGTGGGAGGGCAACATATATTATTTCCCTACACCTTTCATTCGCCTTGGTGAACCTATGTTGCGAATTTGAAGCTTCTACGCCTTTTACTTCGGAAGTTACGAAAAATCTTTATTTGTGGGCGTGGCAGTGGGCGGGCCAAAAAAAAATTTTTCCTACACCTTTCATTCGCCTTGGTAATCCTATGTTGCGAATTCGAAGCTTCTACGCCTTTTACTTCGTGAGTTACAAAAAATCTTCATTTGTGGGCGTGGCAGTGGGCGGGCCACATAAAATTTTTTCCTACACCTTTCATTCGCCTTGGTGAACCTATGTTGCGAATTCGAAGCTTCTACGCCTTTTACTTCGGAAGTTACGAAAAATCTTCATTTGTGGGCGTGGCAGTGGGCGGGCCACATACAATTTTTTCCTACAACTTTCATTTGCCTTGGTGAACCTATGTTGCGAATTTGAAGCTTCTACGCCTTTTACTTCGGAAGTTGCGAAAAATCTTTATTTGTGGGCGTGGCAGTGGGCGGGCCAAAAAAATTTTTGTTCCTACACCTTTCATTTGCCTTGGTCAACCTATGCTGCGAATTTGAAGCTTCTACGCCTTTTACTGCACAAGTTACGATAATCCCTTATTTTTGGGCTTATTTGTGGGCGTGGCTCGAGGAGGGCGGCGTCCATTTTTTTCCAGGAAATGTCCCTTTTTGTAGTTTACCAGCACACCAAATATCAATAAAATGTGTTGAGTGGTTCGCTAGTTACAGTTATTTTATTGAAAACACATTATATTCATTTGTGGGCGTGGCAGTGGGCGGATGTCTCCCATTTTTACTTAGGATCATACTCGGATCCCGATATACCTGTGTGCCAAATTTCGACTTGATTGGTCCAGCCGTTTCGGAGGAGATCCGACCACGGACGGACGGACAGACGGACAGACGGACGGACGGACAGACGGACATGTCTAAATCGATTCAGTTTTTGATCCTGATCATTTCTATATATATTTTGCTATATCTCCGGAGCTTAATTCTCCCTGTTACAAGATTCGCACAAAACTAATATACCCCGCTTACGCTGGGTATAAAAATAAATAAATAAAAAAATAAATAATAAAATTAAATTATATAAAAATATTAATATAGAAGTTTATTATTTATGTATTAATTAGTAGTATATTATAAATGTCTTAATAAATACTGTATGCTGACGACTCACACTGATCACCACACACAAAACCTTATTCTCAAAACCTTATTATCAAAAAAAGTCTATTCAGTAACAGGAAACCAAAATCGTGTGATAAGAAACCAAAAACTTTTAAAAGCAAGTTATTTAACGGAAAACGAATGAAGCTGTTTTTACGAAAATACTACGTTGATATTTTTTATAATGGTTACAATGAAATATATATAAAAAAAACTCGTCTTCCTCATATAACTCTTGTTTCAATTTATATTGTCACACCCGTTACTTTTCTCTGTCACACCCGTTACTTTTGTAAATTGGTATAAAACACATACGAATACCGATACATTATAAGTTAATACCTATTCATAGTCAGAATACTCCTTAGAACTGTTGGTTAAACATTCTTTTTGTATGTTTCCTGGAAAATTTTACAGAATCGATTAATGAACACAAATAACATACAAACCCCATTTTCTAACGTCACACCCGTTACCTCCTTTTGAAGGTTTTTAAGGCATTAAAAGTAATTTTTACCGGATTCTTTGAAATGGGAGAAATACTTTAAAAATGGACGCTTCAAAAATATGCAACACTGTTATCGAAGGGTTGATAGTTTTAGAGAAATTTAAAGAATTCGCCTAAATCTGTCACACCCGTTACTATGGAAATACCCATGTATAATTTTTTTTTTTTTAATATCTAACAGATATTATCTATTGTATCTATTATCGAAACTCTCTATATCGAAATCCTCTTTAATGAACTTCTCTCTATAGCGAGTCTTCTCAAGGCATTTTCACTACCTTTTTAGTGACTTTTTTTTCTCTTTATGTTAATGTGGATGATTCATTAACCCCTGAGTGTAAGACTTGGATATCCATAGACAAGGGCATAACGAGAGAAAGAGTGCTTTGGTAGCGCTTATGTATATTTGCCATAGTGCTATGTTGAGCAATTATAAGACATTAACCGAAGAAAATCTGGGGGGCAAGAAGAAGTTTAGACAGTTTTGGACCAAAAACCCAAAAAATCCGAAAAAATCATGACGTCCGATTTCGATGAAAATTTATATATAGAATAAGTGAAAGATTCTAAGATTTTTGGCGCTAACATTTTTTAAAAATATAATAAATTATATACACAGAGAAAAAAATCAACCAGAAAACTGGTTAAATCAAAAGGAAAAACATACAAAACGGCTTCAACAAGGAAAATTTTTAATTTTAACAATTTTGCTTGTTGAAAAAAATAAAGATTTTCCTTTTGAATCAACTATGTTTCAGGTTGAATTGAAATGATAATTTTCAAAAATGGATTTAAATTTAAATTGTTGAACCAACCACGGACATACTTGAAATGACAAGATATTTTTTTAAAAAATTAAAAAAAAAAATACCTATATGTACAAGAAGAAATGTCAAAAAAATTTAATAAACGTTCAAAGCAAATGGC
This sequence comes from Chlorops oryzae, assembly GCA_020466095.1. Taxonomy (NCBI): domain Eukaryota; kingdom Metazoa; phylum Arthropoda; class Insecta; order Diptera; family Chloropidae; genus Chlorops; species Chlorops oryzae. Next base: position 12,425,143 of record CM035808.1, read on the forward strand.
CATAGAGAACAGCACTCTGCTGAACATGACCCAAAAAATAGCCATCGGATGGACTTCATCCCATTTCGTCACTCCGTTTTGGTGACTGCTTTCGTAATGCTTAAAAAGTTCTAAGAATAATACATATCTTATATGTCTTATTTTATAAAACAAATGAGAATTATACCGAACGAAAAGAAATGTAATTAAACATATTTCCTTTCAATTCAACCAAAAATGTTGTTGACTCAACCATTTTTCTTTTGAAATTTTTGTTCTGTTCGAAAATCAAAAGGACTGTGAATAACAATGCGCCCTTTTAAAAAAATCATGGTTACGTTCGCTCAGTGTATCTACTTATATCTTCCTTGAGATATTTACCTTAAAACGAATTTTTCCCCAGTCCCTTGGAATCCGTTATAGAGAGTTCGACTGTATATACAAAAACCTTTGAAAATCACCATCAAAGGACTTTAATACCACCTCGAAGGTAGAATTTAATTTTATCAGTGTCGTGACATTTTCAACGGGAACCGAAGTACATTTTTTATCATCACCAAGCCTTCTTTAAATCACCTTCGGACCCCTCAAAACTCATGAATTTACGGCTCAAGCAAAAACTTACCAAGAGTTCAAGAACGGTTTAAGCTGGTCTGGTATCTGGTACGGTTCCAGAGTGCCAGTCTGTACCTGTCCCCCTTATCAAACTTCCTAATTAAATTATACATCTCTTGCCAATATGCATCGACAATTAACTAATCTCATACATGTGTTTGTGGACAATATGAAGAGCCCAAAATTGAAAATTCAAATTTCTAAACTAATGTCACGTTAATCACTTGTGTCCACGGAATGACAATCACTGAAGCATGAGCTATGGCTTCACTTAAAAATGGTTACCTTTGAAGAATTCGTTTTTTTTCTTCTTTTCTTTTTAACTTTTATTATCTTCAAAATTTATTGTCAGAGACATTAAATTTTCACTAATTAAGTTACTTTTTCAAATTTTTATGTCTTTTGTAATGACATTTTAAATTTGTGTGCGCGCTTCGGAGTCAAGTCATCCGTTCAGCCAGTGACCATTGAGACCAACGAACATCGCGCTTTAATCATGACCGTTGACCGGAAATTTTGTCTCCACAAAAGATGAAGCAAAATGTTAATTAACAAAAAGAATGAAGGCTACTATTTACGGTTTCTCGGATTCAAACGGTTACACGAAACCTCAAAAACATATTCGAACAAATGATGATAGCTTTGAGTGATATTTTTTCTATTATAAAACGATCCAAATTAATGAATGGTTTTTCAGATTTGCTTTTTGTTGAGTGATTTTCAAACACAAAATTGACAGGGAACTTCTATACGTTTTGTCCACTGTTGCCAGATTTTTAGGGGAATATTCCTCCTGAATGTCTCAAAACAAGGCCAAAATTTCCTAAAACTGAATTTTAAAACCTTCAAAAAACAAAAACTTGGTCCCATAAGGTCCTTAAAAAAAGTAACCACTTCTCTGCCCTAAGACTCCACTAAAGATCATAAATGTCTTCTGGTCTTCTGGTCTTCCACTGGCAACAGTGGTTTTGTCTGTAAAATCATTTAAAAATATTTAGGTTCCTAGCAAATACAGGGTGTCCACGGAAAAATTGAGTAATAGTCATAGAAATATTGAGTCAATTCAAAAAAGGACGCATTTTGTATATAAAAAAGAAAATTTTTTGAAAATATCTGAGTTTTTTTTAAAGTATTTAAAAATACATACAAAAATCATCCTTTTTTTAAAGTGCTATAACCCAATAGCGGTACCTTTTAGACTAGTGGTCCAAAAACAAAAAAAAAAATACACCTCTTGACATATGCTATCGCGTATTAAAATAAATCAGAAATTTTCGGGGACACACTGTTTATGGAGTCAGTTATAAATGACCCCTAATTCGGCCTAGGAGCCCTCATAATGAGCTTCTTTAAGATGCGGGAGTTAAAGCGTGTATTCTCTTATTAAGGTCGGATTTAACATGTGAAGTGATCCGATTTAAGATCCGACTTCTTCTGCCCTCAAAATGAAGCCCTTACAGAGCCTGATCCAGGTTGTTTTGTCTTTCTGGGCAAAACCAATATTTGCCGCCCCTATGATGGCATCGATGGGGTATGCTCTTCGCATATCTATGCGAATTTTCCGAACCTCACAGTGCCGCTCTGGGCATTTGACCATCTTGCCACGACCTAAATCGGAGCCTAGACTCTTATTTTCTTATATTTATTAGCCATTTCTGTCTCGACATATATTAAACCAGTTTACAATGGTTTTGTTGCCTCGATTATGTTAAGAACTTTGGATTAGGGTGGTATTGGTGATAAAGGAAATATAAAAAAAAATTTTTTTTCTGAGGTCTAGTTTTGAAGCTACCATCAATTTTTTGAAACCCTCAGTTATTAAATATTCCGGAAAAAATATATATTAACACTTTAGTAACTAACTACTATTGTACTATATAATATATATACTGTATCATTATCTACTTTTTAAGAAAATAAAGCTATTAGTTTCGGAGGTATTGGCTTCGCAATTTTGAAAAATTGAAAATTTTTAATGTCTTCCTCGTTTTCTAGAGTTTATTTGGCCTGTTTTGACATGAAAAAATTTTTCTAAAAATATTCTTTCTTTATAGTTTTGAAGGTGTTTCCAAATTTTAGGTCCCCAAGCCGACATGCAATTTTCTTGAATTTTTTGCACACTATTTTTTTTTAGCCTATATGTTTTTTAACCCTTATGTAATAACTAGGCCTACAATTCATTCTTTAAAATATTTTTCATTGCACTTATGGTTAAGGAGCTATAAGCGGTTAAAGTTTGCTGGTAACGTTACAAAAATGGAACTTTTGTGAAATTCGGACATATGATTACTCTGTGTGGAATTTGAACTTGGGAATTCTCAAATTCTTGGCCAATTTCAGAGTTCTTTCAAACTTCTTTCAGACTCATTTATCTAAGCCTAATATTTTATAAAAATTACGGACTCATTTCAGACTAAAAGATCTGAACATTTCGAAAATATTTTCTGGGTAGCTACAAAAGAAGTGCTAATGGTAGGGAAGGCAAATGCTTATTTATAAGTCAATTTTGGTTGTATACAAATTGAAGCTGAATGTCCTTAAAGAACACTTTGTTACAGCGACACAAAAGAACGAACTTAGTATTGTTGTTCCTTTTTATACCACCGCTAGAAGAAACCAAATAACATATGTATTTACCAATATGTATAAATAACATCTCTTATGAAGGACCCCTAAAAATAAATTGCCACCAAAGACAAGAGCAACGACAAAAGAAAGTCCTGCCAATTTCCATTTAGCCACACTTCATTATTCAAATCAAAACTAATTCATCAATTCAGAGTACATTTGAATTTATTGGATTGATTATGTCAAATTTGTAGAAAAGTCGAACCGAACTGAACTGAACTCAACTGAACAGCAGGACCCAATTCAGCATTTCCACTTGAATTACCACTTTAGCGGTAAAATAGTAACACCCTCAGCTAATTGATGACAAATTATAAAACGCAAGAGCATCTCATTCAAATGAAATCAGTCACAGCATGTGGTATCGATGCACCCAAAGCAAACAAGAATGTCGACAGAGGATTTGCCTGTCAAAAGGAATCGAGTCGGTCGGTACTACATTATCAAAATGTTGATGTTAATTATGTGTACGAATGACGCTGATGAATGGCGTATTTAAAATGCATATTCCATATAATTTCACCCCACTCTCTGCTTCTCTACGCACCCCGACGAGACGTATGTCAGAATAGCAATGAAAGGACACTTATGGTTTCTGTTGTACGCTACTCACTCAGTCGCTCATTCACTCACTCAGTCAGTCGCTCAGTCCGTCGCTCGCTCGTTACTTGTTTCGTATATTGGATTATGAGTCGTAATTGGATACTGCAACTGTTTGCTTTTTCCTATTCTCTCATGCCGATTCCATTGACAGTTGTATAGAGTCTACTGGCAGCACAGCATGATGGCCCGATGGCACGATGGCAGGATGTCCCTTTTGCAATATTCTGGTTCTTTTATACGATTTTGTGCTTTAACGCCTTTTCGTGTGCATTTCAATTAAATTGATGCTGCCGCAAGCGTTTCGCTTTACACTTGAAATAATTTCATTTGCCAAAGTCAAAGCATCTCCCACTGACTGACTCACACTCTATCCCTCTCCCTCCCTTTCTTTAATGGGCCTCAATGTGCACTCACAATTCTATTGCAGAGGCTAATGTGGCATTAATCGTTCCAAAAAATTTTCTAATTGTCGTTTCGTTCCATTTGTAAATTCTCATTGTGCACGTGAATGAGCTCGATTCGTTACTGAGAACGTGTTCCATTCGAAGCTGGCTGCTGCCACGTGGCACTACTCGTTTTGATGGACAAAGCCCAAGGCATGCGGCGATATTGTCCTCGTATAGTCTTATTCCATAGCCAATTTCCAAGATCCGATTCAAGATCTTACAAAATTTTATTTTATTTTATTTCATTTTATTTTATTTTATTTTATTTTTTTAATCATTTTTTTTGTATTTATTTTTCGGTTTCTTGTTCTTCCGTCAACGAATTTTAGTGCAGTCTCAATAACTATCTTCATCGAAATGTCAACTTAATTAGTTAATTGCTTTTTTATAGCTTTAACGTGAAAGTTTAAAAATAAAAACGCTTTCAGATTAGGCAGAAAACAAAAAAATTAAAATTAAGAAAAAAAAGATATTTGAAAGCTCGAAAAGGCCACGATCCAACACGAAAGGAAGGCGTCGTCGAACAAAATTCGAAACAAATTTTTTTTCTTAATTTCGATTAAAATTGATTTCATTGCCAATTTATGACGACACGTTTATTTTTTTTTTTTGTTTCTTTGTTGTTTCTTCTTCTTCTTTGAACGCTATTGACTTCTTCTTCATCTGCTGCTCCTGCCTCTCGATCGCTTATTCGGCTATTTAGATTCTTTATTTAAATTGGTTTAAATTGTTTATTAACAAATAAAATAAAGAGCTGACACCATAAAAATGTCAAAAGCTTTTAAGCGCTTTTAAAAGATTTCCTTTTATTTTGTTTTATTTTATTGTATTTTTCGTACTTCTTCGCCTTCTTCATCTTCTTCATTTCGTTGCTTTTCACATACAGTTTTATACTGATTTTTTATTTGGAATCAAGAAGACGTGAAAGGGCAAAAGATAAATTCGAATTTTTCTGCTTTTTTTTCGAGTAGAAAATCATTGAAATTGCGCTATGGTCAGCATTATTTTAATTTCAGACAAGCAAAAATTAGTTGGGCTCAGGGATAAATAGTTAAGGCTTACGTGAGTGACAAAAACACCTTAAATAGAGTTCCAAGACTACCGGGTACCTTAAACAATCTAAATGAGAATTTTCGACTAATATTCAGGAAATATAGCGCAATATATTCTCCCAGACTTTCAGCTTTTTAGATCCCTTCCCAATACAACGGAAAAGGTACCCGGGTAGCCTTCCCACTAACATAAGGGTTAAATTCTTTAATCACTTTATTGCTTAGGCTCATAGTCTTCCACCTTGTTTAAATGTTTTGAAGGCTTAAACTTTCAAGATCGAGTTAAAATGGCATGAAGACTAAAGGAATATATTCGAAAAATTAATCTTTGTTGAAGCCTAACACCCTTAGAGTTCTTTTAATCAAATAAATGAAATGGTATGCAACAATTAATATCCTTCATATTATAAGGATCGTACAAATCCATTTTACTTTTTTGAAATTTTCAATATTTTCCGACTTGTTATGTGACTGAGATTCTATGGTCTATTTTCTAATAAAAATGGACTAATGTAAGTGTTGATATAAAATCGTGTGTGCACTTAGTGTAAACGATCTACCGTAAAAAGTTATAATTCACTGTGAAATCCAATAAATCAAGCTTTATTTTTATATCCGGCACATGATGATACCTTACCCATCAAGAAATATGAATTTTTTTGAGTTTACTGGTTGAAAAAAACAAAACATACCAATTTAGGTATTTCAACTTCCTTGCCAGTTTTTGTTTCTTAATCCGGACTTCTGAATTCAATTCTGTAAGATGGTTTTTTAAAGAGGAAATTTTCGAACCTATTATGTGTGTATCTGTGGCCTTCTTAGGACATTATTCTTGGTTTGTCCCTTCCGTATTACACGACGGGGGTTGGTCCAAAATTAATCTTCTTTTATTCTAATAAAAAATCAAAGAATATCCAATAAAAAGTCCAGTTTGAAGTCCATGAGATCGTAACTGTAACTATACCAATATCAGTTGCGTGCATAATCAGATGCGAGGAGGGCAGTACACCGTGGAATTCGAGCCACGCCAATCTTATTTCTCAAATCTGTTGATGACCAAGACTTTTCGACCCCTGGCTAAGCCATCCTTATCTATTATTATATAGAATTATTTGCAACCGACCATCATTCCATTCAATTTAATATTTTTGTCATTAAATGCAACATAAACTTATAAAAAACAAAATGAGAACTCAATTAATTATAATTTTTAGAGGATATGTATTAAAAAAATAGCCGGGAATTGTCCTACACAGAGAAAAAAATCAACCAGAAAACTGGTTAAATCAAAAGGAAAAACATACAAAACGACTTCAACCAGGAATTTTTTTAATTTAACCACAGTTGTTCTTTTTGAAAAAAAATAAATATTTTCCTTTTGAATCAACTATGTTTCAGGTTGAATTGACATGATTATTTTCAAAAGTGGATTTAAATTTAAATTGTTGAACTAACCACGGACATAATTGAAATGACAAGCTAATTTTTAAAATAAAAAAAAAATTTTCTAAAATCCTTATACAAGAAGAAATGTCATAAAAAATTTATTTAACGTTCAAAGCAAATGGCCACAGAGCCCTCTGCTGAACATAATCCCAAAAATAGCCATCGGATGGACTTCATTCGATTTCGTCACTCCGTTGTCGTTACTGCTTTCGCAATGCTTAAAAAGTTCTAAGATGAATTAATGTCTTATATATTATATTTTATAAAGCAAATGAGAATTATACCGAACGAAAAGAAATGTATTTAAACATATTTCCTTTAAATCAACCAAAAATGTTGTTGACTCAACAATTTTTCTTTTGAAATTTTTGTTCTGCTCGAAAATCAAAAGGACTTTGAATAACAATGCGCCCTTTTACAAAAATGATTCTAAAGTTCGCTCAGTGTATGAATATTGTAGAAATTTCAAACAAAAGTTGGCCTAAGACTTAACCATTTAACAAATCGGGGTATCTTATAGTGCGTTTCCATATGGTGTTATTTACGTGTTAAAGGAGGCTTTCGTGTTAAGCGGCCTTTAACACCATGTGTTGTACGTGCTTTTCCATACAAATTCTTAACACGAAAGCCAAGTGTTATTCTCAATAACACCTCGGTAACACCTCATTCGATAAGAAAATATCGATTTATCTTATCGAAATTCGTGCATATCTAACTGTCAAAATGAAATCAAAACAAAAAGCGACAGTGGAAGGTAAAAGAAACTTTGTTTTTCATATTTTTGTAATATTTAGAAATTAATTTTTCAGATTTGAATAAGAAAAAGCGGAAGAGCCATCAAGGTGTGATTTCTGTTTGAAAATGAAAAAGGTCTCCAGAAATAAAAATGTACTGATTTTAGCGCTTGAAAAGCTGGCAGCCCTACTTGCAATTGAAAATACACGAACAGCTGTCAAGCTTTAACACCTTCGTAGAATGTGCAAGTCGAAACGGTAGTGTTAAATCGAAGTGTTAAAGCTTAACACTTCAGAATTTAACACCATATGGAAACGTACTATTAATCTTCTCTAGATTCTATTTAGAAGATCAAACCCACTGGAACTTACCTTTCTCTCTCCCTGTGTACAGACTGGGCCCTTACTTATTTTCATAAATAGTTTTCCTTTTTTAGTTTAATTCAAGAATCTTCAAGAGGCCCAAATTCCATTTCAACCACTCAAAAAAGAAGATCGAACGATTTCATTTAAAATCGAATTTCATTAAAAACCTAATAAATTCCGTTACTAAAAAATCGGCTAATCGCTTCAGTTATCTCACATATTCAAATTGGGTTCAAAACATTTGGTTTTGTCGCAACATGTTTTCGGTTTCGTTTATTTCTTTTTTGACTGAATTGAATATATTTATTATTTATTAAAAAATAGTTTCTTAAAAAAAAAACCTTAAATAAATTCGAAAATTTTTTAGTAAAAAAACGTTTTTTTTTTGTCCAGAATGCATTTAATTTCGGTAGGGGGGAAGCTCTTCGCTAACGTGAACGATAAGATTTTAACTTTTTAGCACAACAACATTTAGCATTTTTTTTTTCATTTTTTTATATTTTTAATTTTATTTTATTTATTTGCATTTGGAAATCGTTAACGATTTGTAAAACATGCTTTTGTTTTGGAGTTTTTAAGTGGTCGACTTGTATATCATCAACAACTTTGATGGCTTAAGAGGTTTTTTGTTTTGTTTTTTTTTCGTTTTTGTTTTTTTTTTCTTATTTTAATTCATTGGCCATTAATTTTTTGTCTTTTCAAGCTTTGTCAAATAAAATTTATGTTGTTAGTGGCATGGCTTTTTAAATAAGCTGAGGAGCTTTTATTCGATTCAAATGGTGTGTGGGTTGAGAGCAAAACAAAGTATTTTTTCTTTCAATCTTAAGACTAAAATATTGAGTGTTTGATGGTTGAGTAGGTTAGTTTGGAATACTCATTATTTTTGAGCAATAAATTTTATGGCTTAATTCTTTAGTTAAGAAGTGATCAAAGCTCTTTTTGGTATTGTTTCAAAAAAAAAAAAAAAAGATTTGATTGAAGAAAATCATCATTCCTTAGCGAGATACTCATTGTCTTTCCTATAGAGATGATAGTACAAGGGGTAATATCCCCTTGCCCAGCCCAGCTTACTCCAGGAATAATTTTATAGCCGATTGATCACCTTAATTCATCTTTCTTTGGTACTTCATTCTTGTTTGTTTTCAAGCGAGAAGGCCTCAAAGAAGAAAACAACCCTGGGTATGAAATTTTCTCTTTACGGAACTGATCAGTGTGGTAGAATTTTCCAGTTTAAGGGGCTCTCAGAATGAAAAACTTCAAATCAAAAACCCTTAAAAAATTTTTACCTATGTATGTATGTATCTCAAAAAAGCTTTATACAAATAGGAAAAATTTCTTGGCTCTTATAAAAGGAAGGTCAGGAAAGTGTTATTATTATTATTATTATATTATATAAATTCTATTAGGGCCAAATCACGATATTCTTGAACCCTATTGTATCAATCCGAATAGTGAGTGTTTTGGCCTTCGAAAGCAGTGACGCTAAAAGTATGTTTTGCAAGTCGGGAGTAGGAGGGGCTTTTCCTCCTTCAAAACGGATGCCATTCAGGCATGCTCTAGAAATCGAAGCCGAATAAAAAAATTCGAAATCAATGTGAAACCCAAAATCCAATGTTGCGAGAACCCGATGCGAAAGTGCGCGACGTCACGAAAATGTTTTGCGTGACGCATTTCAATCTCCAATGAGAGTTTTGCGTCACGCAGAAGATAGCATAATTTCGATAGTAATGCAATATTTGACCCAAGTACCAATCTAACGAGTATCGAGTACTCATAAAAGTTATACGTTATCACTTGAGTTTCAATTTTAATTCAAAATTCTCAAAAATTTTCAAAATGAATCAAAGCTTGCGAAATATTTGAAAAGCTCTTTTTCACGGAACAGTGAAAAGTTTTTGTTTTATTAGTTTAAACGATTACCCAATAGCGAGTACTCGAAAAATAGCTACATCATTAACCTGTCAAATTGCCTCGCAACGAAAAGTATTCAATTTTTCAAAATTTTGTCCCCGCGGACATCCCCGATGATGTCCTAGTGACTTCGGAGCCGGAATGCATGCTATTTACGGTGATACTTTGTATGACATTTACACAGGAGCTGACAGGGACTTCATCGGTGACAATGTCATGCTAGGGGGTGCGATGGCGAAAAAAGCATTTGAGAGCAGCACGTTGCTCTTTTTTCTCTAAATGTCAATATATAGAAACCAGCTTGATAACTTCTTTTCTATGTCCTCTCTTTGAATGTTTCGAAAATTTTAAAAAATCTATTTTTAACAATTGTTGTTTGCCTCTGCCAGGGATCGAACCCGCGATCTTCGGATTCTGAGTCGAGCACTCATTATCTACGCCACTTCATGCTAACGCTGAACTGACGCTAAAACCTTTTTTAAATTTCAGTAGCCAATGAGAGTCAAGCACATGAACAGCATCCCTCCACAATGACATGTCCTCCAAGATGTCATGCATGACAATGTCACCTACATGTCATCGATGACATCATTGGTGACTTTGTCATGCAGGAGATAATTTTCCGCTGGGGAGGTCTCGCAGTGCGATACATTGGAGCTTGAACCATATGATTCAATGTATTGAAATTTGTGTGCGTCTCGTTTCGCGCTCTAGCATCGGGCTGTCGCAATGATAGAATTTGGGCTTGATTTCAATAGAAATTTTATCTATTTCTATAACTATAAATTATAATTTATAATATCTTTTATACCTAACAAAGGATTAATAATTGCCAGAGGAGATATAAAGACTCCCCTCTTAGCGCCCCCAAAGAGACTGCTTTAGGTCCAGTGCTCTACACAGGGACAGAATCCAAAATTCAAATCTTTTCAACAATAGTGCCAATCAGAGAGTTTTCAAAGTGAAAGGATGTCCACCTAAAGTTCTTAGAAACTTGAACCACAGGTAGAACTTACCCATAAACCTTTAGCAACTAAATGAATTTACCATGCCATGTCATGCATTTTTCGATCGAACACGAAATAATTTCCTTGTGTCGATCCGCCTAAAGCTGTTTTCTATTTCCTCTTTCCTAAATCAATTAAAAATACTGCCAAAGAACATGAAAATACTGCTCAAACCTTATCAGTATAGGATGCTTATCGATGTTATAAAATTGTTAACCTAGGAAGAAAGAGAAAAGATAAAGCCGAGATCCGAGATTTATACGCAATATTTAAAATGAGTTGATCTATAAATAAATAAGCACCTCAATTAACGCTTCGACATGTTGCAATGGAAAGAAAAACGAATGCATTTCTTTCGTCGGGCAAGACAATCAGGCGACTTCAAACGACCCACGATTGCAACTAAACTATAGCGATAACGAAAAACCAATGTTAAACCTAAACATCGACACCTTTTTAAGTAGACCCCAAAAAAGCAACGCACACACACACATATATATCCATGTACATATATGTATATATAGTATGTGTGCATACTTGCGCACATTGCGGTATGAATGCTCTGGTTGCTTATAAGGGCAAAGCCGCTCAACCGATGCGGAGATGCTGCATCCATTCACCTCAATTTGTGGCCAATGTGATATATTGAACTGTAAACAAAACCAGAAACAGATTTCATGCGGCATCATCAGCATCACCCTCAGCATCACCATCACCTTCACCATCCCGATCATCGACGTCGACATTGGGATCGTCATCATCATCGGCGACTCATCGACTTAACTTACTTGACTTAAAATATAGACAATCTTTGTTGTTGGTTCCCCCTTTGTTTTTGTTGTCGTATCGGTTTTTTATGGCACAGTTTAAGAGATAACAAATTTTTGTTACAAGCAAATTAAAAGGTTTTCCCTTGATGTGCTTTAATGCATTGCCTGTTCAAATATTTTCATTCCCTTTTTCTGGTTTTTTTCGGGTTTTTTTTCGCTTTTCTTTCGCGTCGCACGAGCCCGGTGTTTTTTTTTTTTTGTTTTTTTGTTTTTTTGGACCCGCGATTGGACCATATTAAATGAGTGTTGTGCCTTCGCGTCTTTTTCGGCTCGAATGCCCTTCGCCGAAGATTGTTCTGCCCAGCGATGAACTCTCGTCGAATCAACCTGAACGCCTAAAGAATTCAATTTTATCGATTGTTTTCGCTTGCAACGTTTAGTCGATAATTTCTGTAATAAATTTCGTTTAAGCCCAAGCGGCCAAGAAGAAAGGAACAAAAAATAAAAATAAAAATGAATAAATAAAATATAAGAGAGCCGAACGCATTTAAATGAGTGTGGAGGACGATCGGTCCTTTTGGTTGCTCTAAAAATTAGCTCAACACGGGCGCAGCGCGTGGCGAAAAGTTTCTCGTATGGGACTAGATTTTTTTTTTTCCCCCTCCAAATGAGAATTTATCTTTATTCTTTAAGCATAAAGCCTCGATTTCGAAGAATAACGGAATGAGTTCAAAAAAAAAAATTACTTTTCCTTCAAAATCTTTTGAAATTCCTCCAAAGGACTCTGATCCGAAGACCACACAAATCGACTGAGCCCGTCAATCGAGGTTTCCTTAAAAAAGTATCCACTTACATATCAATAACAAAATTTCGATGCTCAAGAATGTGGAAAGTTTTTTGACACTCTTCGGTAAAAAAAAATTCATAAATTAAAATAATAACGAAAAAATAAAGAACAGAAAAAAAGGAATATCAAAAATGTTTCAAGATGAATGAACCCAACTAACGGCACAAAAGGTCTAATGAAGTCCAAAAAAAAAAAAAAAAAAAATATCTTCTTTAAATGCAAAAAATAAATTCTTTCTATCGCAAAACAAAAACCCGATTTTTACGCATCTAAATGGATATTTAGAGATTCTTTATAGAAAGCTATGAAAGACCAGCGGGAGGTCTCTTGGCCTGACGATTGGCGTGCGCCATTCCAGCAGAAAATCAAAACGTTGCGAGTGTGGAAATCTACGAATTCGAATCCCTTATGTCCTCGGGCAAAACTATGAACGGAAAAATTAGTTCCGATTCGAAATCGATGGAGAGTTCATAATTTCCACATCACTGGCTTTAGCAAAGCAACTTTATTTATTTACTTTTTATTTATTTTTCTTATGACGGCTTTGTAGATTTTTGCTCTAATACCCATATCCTTAAATTATAAATAGAGGAGATCAGGTTCGAAGAGAGGCGAAATTTTTTTCTTCTGTGCCTTTCAGACAACCGTAGAACAGCTCGGGGTCCCGTCGAGGTGGCTCGGCCAACTTGAAGATGATTTGAGGCTGACAGTGCCAACTTGGGAATAAAAGTCGCATTCCTGCTTTGAAGCCCAGCGGAAAAAACGGTAAGCGCTGAATTTTTTCTTTCATTATTTCGTCATGGAGTATTGAACGAATGATTTCTTACATGATAAAGTAATGGAGAGTTTGTTGCAATAGGTAATGCCTTACCGATTTCCCTCACCTTGTAAGCGAAAACTTCAGGCTGTCAAAGTGTTTTTGTCTAGAAAGATTGGCTTACATATCAATACATAAAGTAAGCCTTACCGTTTTGCTTACGCCGTATGGTAAACGTTCGGCTATACATAAATTATCTGAATACTGAATTTCTGCCTTAAATGGTAAGCGAAATCGGTAATGCATGAATTTCCAATGACATCGCTGTGTTAAAATTTAAGCATTACGTAAGGGGTGGCTCGCATGAATTTCTTGTAGAAAAATTAAGATTTTTACCGCTGGGAGGATATCCCTTGAAAATTGTGCTCAGGCTGAATCACCCCTTTAAATAGACATTTAAGCCATCTTTTAAGGGCTAGAGGGGACCATTGAAAACGTAAATTAACGTTAAAATCTGTTTGAAAAAACTTGCGTCCCAATTATAAATAAATATTCCCGGGAGTTTGTTTCCCTAGAAGTGCTCCCTTCATATCGCCTTCCCAATTTGCGTAGAAAAGGAGTTTTTTATTTTAAATCTGCAAACAAAAAATCGCCAGAAATATTTAGAATCGGTCTGTTTATTTTAAAAAAGGCCAGTGTCCATCAAAGCATTTATAATTATCCAGTTGAAATACCTACGAACGAGTGTCGCTGTCATTTTAACTGACTCCTTCATATAAGTACTTATGTAGAATGTAGAACGAAATTCTCTTGATTTTGTTAGAGGCTCAATTCTTACTGTGGTTTGGTATAGGTCCCAGGGAAGATCCGTCTGTTCTAGCGTACGTTCTCTGGATTTTATTTAATATATGATTTTTATCTATTTTCTCAGGGTATCTTATGGCATGTTTCCACATAGTGCATTAACTATATGCATTAAAGTTAACGCATATAGTTAATCACTATCGTTTCCACTTGCGAACTGTGCATTAACTAATCAGCTGATTTCGTTGGAAGCTGCTGTAAAGAAAATGAAAAATTGCCCTCTCTTAAATTTTGCTAGATATAAACGATATAAATATATGTTTATTTTACAATCTTCATTTGATTTCAATGTGTGAAAAAGCTTAAATAAATTTACTTACGCCTTGGACTTTCCATTTTCAATTTGATTTTTATTTCAGCAGTTCTTTTAATTTGACAGAACGGTTGCTATTTTACGTACTTTTCCATTGAGGGTTGAAATTTGTCGTACTTTTTGCAAAAAAGTCGAAATGCAACCATGCTCATTTATCTGCGTTAAATTTCAATGCATGCATTATTGAGGTGATTAAATTGAAATTTTTGTATGGGTAATCACAATTTTAATCATGCGTTAACGAGTTAATGCAGGTAATTGAGTTAATGCAGTATGTGGAAACATGCTATTAGAAAATGAAGTATAAAAAGCTTATTTTAAGAGCGTCTATAAAACAGCTTATTTTGTTTTGTTTTATGTCTATGTCAAAATCCTTTTATCCCCTAATGCAATTTCTTCAGGATTACGATTATTAAAAATATTTTTCTTTATAATTTCAACCAAATATCATTATACCGACACACTCTGTGTCGAGGGTATATTGCGTTTGTTGGGTTGTGTGTAACACCCAGAACCAGTCGAGATAGACCATACAAAATATATATAGAAATGATCAGCGTCACCAGGAGATTCGATTTAGACATGTCCGTCTGTCTGTCTGTCGTCTGTCTGTCTGTCTGTATACAGTTATCTTATCGAAGGAGTTGAGCTATCTTGACAAAAATTTGGTATGCGTGCTCACGGGGACATGAGTAAGAACAAGTTCGAGAATGGACCCGATCGGACCATTTTTAGGGGTACCTCCAGTACTAGGGTCTGTTACGAAAATCACAAAAACTGCTCTAAACTCGAAGTTTTTCAACATATTTTGATGAAATTTGATATTTGAACATGTTTCAAGGCAAGTAATACGATTTCCAAAAATTTTTAAAGTGGGCGTGGCAGAAGGGCGTTTTTCGAAAATGGTCCCCTACACCCGAACTTCAAATGGGACTTGAACGAAAGTTGGCACTTATGCTTCTTTTGTAGCCATAAACATTCTCCCAAAAAATTTCCTGGATCGGTCCATTATTAAGGGTACCTCCAGTACTAGGGTCTGTCACAAAAATCTCAAAACTGCCTCAAAATCGGACTTTTTCCAAATATTTCAATGAAACTTAGGATTTGAGCGTATATCTAAGCCTCCGATTAGAATTCCAAAAAAATTGGAAAAGTGGGCGTGGCAAAGGGCAGTTTTCATAAAGAAAATAACAAAAGTCGGTGTATTGGGCCCCCATATGGCCTTAAACACCTCTTGATATTAAAAATTATTTGAACACGTGTGTCTGTGTCGGGTATTCTATTGTCAGGCTCGCCTGACTATAACACCCTTACTTGTTTTTAATTGCGCTCATCATGACGGTATTTAATCAAAAACCTCGTTAAAATAGGCCGTGTTAAAACAGAACCGGGAGCGGGAGCAATGGAAACTTTGGGAATCATAAAACTTTAACAGTTTCTTTCTACTAAATGAAAAGAGAAATTTCAAATAGAAATAAAACTTCATCATTCTTGAAGCAGAGTCCACTCATTCTAAAATCCAACCAATGATAAACCGATAATTTGACGAACAAGCCTTAAAACACTTCTAGACGAGTCAGTTTTTTGATCCCTACCAACAATATGAAGCTCAGTTCTAACATGTGAAAGGTTCTGTGCAACACCAATAAGTCCCGGGTATATAAATACCGTAACGTCTGGAGATATGCTTATTTTAAATCACATTAAACAATGTAAAGGAAAAGCATTGAAACAATCGACGCCATTCAATCCGTAATAACTCGTTTCCTTCGCCAGATAGCACAAAAAAGGTCCCCCATTAAAACCGAGCGCAACGGACGGAAGTGTGGAGCTTCAATCGCAGCTAACTACGCTTTAATTTGCCGTCAATGATTAATGAACGAAATCAATTAAGTTTCATTAATGAACGATTTCAGGCGGAGCGCTTGAAAATGGAAAACCGATTTCGGAGCTAACCAAGCCGAATTTCTTAAAGCACATTTAAGCATCTTCTGAGGCGAGATCATTTTAAGTGTCGAGACTTAACGATTTGGCTACTGTGGAACGCGTAGAAATTTCTAAAGAGATTTGTTTCGTTGGAAATCGGTTTTTTTTTTATTAATATATTTTTGGATATAATTTGGCTTCGGTTGCGGCACTTCGTCGATTCGGCTTGAGGGCGGGCGTTGATGTGAGAAATCAAGCCACCAAAGTTGGTGAAGCGCAACAAAAATTCATGGAAGAAATGGAAGAAAAGACGCGCTCATTTAGGAGGAAGTAGTTGAATGAACTCTTCTGGAGTCGGGAGCAACAAAAGGGTGCCTTTTCTCTGACCGCTTCAGAGCTGAGTGGATTAACACTTGAAATGAAAGTAAATTTCCCTTCTCCGATTTCGAATGCAAAAATTATTTCAATTCGATTGTATTGACTCTTTACGCATATAGTGTGTGTGTGTGTGTGTGCTCTCAATGTCTCAATGTAATTAAAATTCGATTTCACATAATATTGGCCAACATCATTGGTGGTCCAGCGGCTTTTGAATGTGAGAAAGCTCCTTGAGCGAATGGAATGCGCTTTGATGTGAGACGAGCTCTTTTTTTTCGCAATCGAAAGGGTAATTTAATAACAATTACTTGCGGCAATATGCGAAACGTTAGAGTAGGAGTTTGAGCACATTGCAGTCATATTGCGATTGGTACCACAAGACAAAAGACAATCACCGCGTTACGCATTAATGAACGCTTAACTTGATCAAAACATGCCTCCATACAATGGTTCCCTTCATTGCCGGCTTGACAATCGATGGACCGATTATGCTTGATTTCCATTGCAGCGTCGATTTCAGCACCCCATCAATGGACTAACCGTTCTTGATTTGTGTTAATTGATATCTTTTTTTTTTTTTCCCCGCCCAACCACCGTCCGTCGGTCACTTTTCGTTCGAGGCGGCATATCTCGCACGCATTCGATTGGAAAGCCGTCCTCCTCAGTTTGCGATCGTTGCTGCAACAAGTGACGAAGTTTCGAAATGCTCGTGTAAATCGATAAAAGGTTTTCTTACTCCTCATTTTATTTTCGTAATTCGATCCATAATTGCCCCATACAAATGATTACAATTTTTATTGCAATTTAGGGCTTCGCATAAATGGGCCCTTGACCCCTTCTTGTGTCACACGCTACTCTCATCGCAGTGCATTTTAAACGCGCGCTTTTGACTTACTTTGATGCAAAAAAAAACACAAAAGCAAAAAACACAAAAACAAAAAACTAAATCCGTTTCGTATTTCCAAACCCATCACGGTGGTCCTGCCATTTCATAAAAAAAACAACAACAACAAAAACACAAAAGTTTCAATGAAACCAAACAAAAGGGGGCAAAAACGATTGATTTACTGTTGACGTTCTAAACGAAAATACACATAATAGCTTAATAAAATCCCCGAAAAAAATAAATAGTGCCGATCACAAAAGAGACACCTAAACTAGGCAATGAAAACTTATGAACTTTAGGGGCACTTTTTTTTTTTTTTGTGAAAAACATAAATTACCGTCTTAGCATAAGTCAGCAAAGCAGCTTTTAGGCATATGAATTCATTTAAAACGCATCGAAAGGGAAATAAATTTATGCGAAAGAGGTCAAGAATGCCTTTTACGCTATGCACCGAAAGCTTTAAATAACAAGATTTTGTAAAAGACAATGCTTTTGATGTTGTGTCTAATGGGTTAATGGGCGAGCGATTTTGAGAGTTGACACTTGAATTCAATTTTGAATGGAAAGAATTTCAAAGGCGACACAAAAACGACATTCTCTTAATGTCTCCAAGCGGCTTAGAAATGTTTATTATACTTTTTTTTTTAATTCATTGAGAAGCTGAAAGCTTTTGGTATCACTTCTGATTGGTGCTTTTCATTACAAAAAAAAAAAAAAAAAATTGTTTCAATATTTTAGTCCTCATGAAAGTAACTACATCCCAAAGCTCAAGAATATCCGAACATGAATAAATGTACAAATTTATACTTAAGAACCGGGATGCTTTTTAAAAGAAATTTTAATTTTTGTAGAAAGAGGTGTATGTTTGAAGGGGATTTTAACCCTCAAACCCACTCTTCACATGCAACACTACTGCCGACGTTTTTATTCTCACAATAAACTATAATTGAAGCATCATATCTAAGACTGCAAGAAAGGAAATTTTTTACATTTGGACCCCCAAATGGTATAATTACAAAATATTCCTAAAGCCTGTGAAGGCCTCATAAATAGGAGATTTTAAGAAAATAATATTTAAATATAGATTTTAATAATTTAAAAAAAAAAATCATTTTTATGATTTTTAAGAATTTTTCAAAACGAAAAATCGCTGGGAAAATGTGTGGAAAATGTTGGCTGCATATGTGCTACTGTCCATATTATTTATATGGTATAGGATATAGGGGACAATAATAAGAAAAAACAGAGATTCTTTGTACAATGGCATCTATTCTCCGTTAACCCTTACGGGCCTTTGGGACACATACGTTGCACAAAAAGTTTTTTTTTATATCTTATAAGTACCTATATAATATATGCTTTGCGATTGGTTCAAATGGCTCCAGTTCAGTTGTTTAAGATTAAAGTATCGACCGAAGGCTAGTAGCGTCAAGTACAATTAACCCAAGCTGCTCAATTCCCTTTTGATCTTTGATCGTGGCTTTGTTTAATTGTTTCGCTTCTAATTTCAAATTGTAGGGACCTATCGGGATACATAGGTCCCGTCTAAAAACCCGCCGCAGCCCCTCCTTCTTCCCTCAGTGGCGTAGATAGGCGTTGCCGAAGTGGGTCATCGCCCACGGCCTCGCTCCGGCAGGGACCTCACACGAAGTCAATTGAATGAACGATTTAAAAGGACTTAGGGGCCCCGCATAACTATGTATATTTAAGCATACATCAGACTCCGATCCAAGCATAAGATTGAAGGTTTTGGGCATAGTTCGTAAGTACCTACAAAAAAATGTTTTAGGGCCTCGCTAGTTCATCTCGCTCACATCTAGATTGGTCCTCGCTACGGCACTGCCTGCCTTCCCCTGTAGGGTACGGTAGGGCTTAACTTCTTCCCCATATAACCTATACTGGGCAATGAAATATATCAATGAAATCTTACTAGATCTGACAGTAGTTTTCCGGTTTGAAAGGGTTAACCTTATAAAGGGATATGTCCGTTAAGTGTTGCTTCTATTTCAGCGCTTCTTTTATTTCGGAGGCTTTCAAAACCCCAATTTTGCTCTATATTTCATGAAAAAATCCTTTCTAGACATTTGAAGATATGAAAAGAGAACATTCCTTTGAAAAAGGTCCTTTGAAATGGGAAAATTCCCCCAAAGTTGTATCCCAAAATCTGATAATTTCATTTTAGAAAAATGATCTTCCTTGTGTCTCATATCCTAAAAAAGCTCCTCTTCCGAACGGAATAAAAACTTCTAATAGGAAAAAAGCTATCTTAAGCTCAAGAAAACCCTGAAACCTTAAAAGAAAAGGACATTTCAAACTTATATTGTGCAGTCAATGCAACTATGCATTTGCGAGGGAGAATCTCTGGCGTTACATTCAATGCGATCTGACGATTTACCCACTTAAAGTGGCTCCAATGAAGAGAGAGAACAAAGCAACGCAATAATTGGGGATAATGCACTTTGTGTGTAGGAGTACAAAAACCGTTAAAACGTTGAGTGGCCAAATAAAAATCTGCTCAATAAAAAGGAAAAGGAAAAATAGAAGCACAAAAGAAAAGAAGACAAAAAAAAAACTTAAAAGCAGGAAACTGAATTAAAGCGGAGACAAAGCACAGATTCTTAAAATTTCAAAAGGAACATATTCTTCCATTCAACGGAAGGTACTATAATAAAAACTCGTGCTTCAAAGAAGAAATGACAAACAAAAAAAAAAAAAAAACAGGGAGCTTTCTTTGAAGGAATCGTAATCCTTCAAGAAATGAAAAGTAACTCAAGAGAAAAGTTGCAAATTTTTTTCTTTATCTTTCGCCAATAAAAATAAAAGATGTTCACAGCAGAGTAATTTAGGGAATTAGCTCTGAGGAAAGGAAAGCAATCCCATGAAATGCTAATGGAAATTCATTAATGTCCTTTTCTGTTTCCCTTAAGGACACGTGGCGTTTTTATTAATACAATTATTTGTTGTTTTTTATTTATCCATTTTTTTCATCTCTTAACATAAGCAATCATTTAACAAACAATTTAACCAATACAAAGTACCCAACGATCAAAGGCTATGTTCCATTAAATTCGTTAAGAATTTTTTTTTTTATTTTCTATTTTCCTATAAAAAAAAAAGTTACATCTTAAGCGATGTTTTGCACACTTCCGCATCCAATAAATTATTGGGTTTTTTGTGTGATTTTCACTCTCGCTGAAACACCCTAAATTTTTGCGTAAATCGATTAAGTAAAAAACGTCCAAATAAAGACAGCGATTAGGAAAGACCGTTTCCTTTCCTTTGCTTTGCTTTCCATTTTTTTTTTTTTTGTCATTTGATCCTTTTTGTGTGCATTAAACTCTCATGTCATGTGCGTAGAGATTTGCTAAGGGACGAAAGTCACATCTCTGCCATGCATGACACAATTTGGGTGCCCAAAAATTTATTGCTCCTTCTCTTTATGTCGTTCTTAATCGTTTGTTGGGATGAAGCTGCGAGTGCTCTCGTGTACGGAAACATATGAAGGGGGATGCTTAGAGCTTCCCACAATTCTGATGAGAAATCCCTTTGTCCTTTTCGGGTTAAAAGGTTCCGTAGGTTAAGCTAATATCAATGCTTTTTACCTAATTTTGTGACTTAACTTTGATTTAAGGGACTTTCCTTGGGTGAGGATGGTCTTTATTCTATTTTGTTGACGGATTTGGGGGACATTTTTTTGTAGAAAGTAAAAAAATGTCCGAATGTGGACTTTTTAGTGATTGCTTAAAAGACATTTTTTGTATGAAATTGAAATATTTTTGACTGGTGCCCCAAAACTCCAACGAGGTCGTTATCCAAACGTCTCGAAAACATTATTCATTTCCTTTTAAGGACACTTAGAGCTAAATTCGCCAAATTGCCTTTGAGACCATCTGACTTTATTTAGAAATGACTATATTTTCTTAAAATTATTAGTGGGAATCATGCAGCTTCGCAAATTGTGGGAAATGAGAAATTTGTCACACAACTGTCAAAATTTATATGAAATTTTACGATGCGAAAAGTTGCGAAGGCATTTGCGAAGCTGCATGAGCACCACTATTGTGGCTTCAAAATTCCAAAGAGTACATATGGGCACTTCCTAAAAAAGTGACTGTTTTGTTGCTTCCCTATATATCAGATTGCCTCCCGGATTTGGATAAAAATTTGGATAAATTTACAAAAGTCGGCATGAGCTGAACGAAAGTATTGAGAAACAAATGCACTATCTACCGCGTTCATGAATTCGGGACTTAAAATTTCTCATCCAAGTGTCGCGTCTGTGTGGACATTCCCATATGTACCCATATGGCATATGCTAACTAATCATTGATGAGTAAATAGGTTGCAGTTCTCTCATCCTAAACGTTAAACGAAAAATTGGTACCACGATGGTGAGGTCAATCTAAGGAACATGGCCTACGATCAAGAAATGGGGAAGTTATAATTCTTTTAGAGATTGATGGAGATTATTTCAGGAGGGGCTTTGGCCATTTCCAAATTAGATATCGTGATTATTTACCCGTCGCATTTCAGTGAGAGCTTGTCGCCCCAAAACGACCCCATCGTATGAGGCCATACACTGTATACACATCTTAGAAAAAAAGCTTACTCTTTTCGGATACCAACTTAAGGGCTGTTTCATAAATAAGTATGTTTCATCCCACATCATATCACATCGGATATGACCTTAAAGGTGTAATATATTCTTACATAAATCTATTTTTTTTTTTGTGACTCACATTGTTTCTTCTACATATGCATGTTCATATTTAACACAATGAATGAAGATTGCGAATTTATTCCACATTCTCATAGGCCCGTCGATTCCCACACCCCTAATAATTTCGCACAAAATCCTAAATGTCTTGCAAATTGTTTCAAATTTGCATCATTAATGCTCAACATGTGCCAAGTACCACTCATAACTTCCTCGAGTGCGTTCTAAATGCTCCAAAAGGCGCATTTTACAGAAGTGCTTCCCAGGTTTGTGTGGTCTCGGGAATCAAGGGAAATGAATTTTTTTTTGCAAGATGAAAATTGCTCGCAAAAAGAGCAAACTTCATTGAAATTTTGACATTTGTTTCCAAGTACGATTGCGCACTTGAGATAAAGTCACAATGGCTAAAAGTAACAACCCCTAAAGGAAGGACTTAAGCCCTTTTGACCATAGTACTCATATATAGTCCAGGACGATTTCGAGTGCTAACCGACACCGTTACTGTGAAGGCACTCGACAATTGCAGGCGCGTCGTCATCGGTCGACGTTCAAGGCTCACAGCCCAATTGACTTCTCGCTCTCTCTCTCTCTCCCTCTCGTTCTCTGTCTATGTTTTGTTCGAAGAGTCCGCGGAACCACCCCTTCGGAAGGTACTCGACAAACGTTGAGTACACGCACTTCTGTGGAGTACTTATGCCCTCGACGCGTCGATTCCTGCTCGTCCAAACGTTGGATGCAATTCGATGCGTTGCGTTGCGGTGCGGCGATGATACGATGGTACCTTCATTCGTGCAACCCTCGTCGAGTCGGCTTAACGGGCAGGCGCATTGTTTTGTTTGTTTTTGTTTAACACGCTATAGACCCTGTTTGCTTACATGGTGAGTTGATTCCTTTTTTATTTTATTTCGAATTTTTTTTTATTATTATTTTTTTTTTTTTACTTGTTATTACAATTTCATTTGACTTTAAGAGACGCACGACGATACTGGGCAGGGGTATGAGCATGAGCATGAGCATGAGATTTTCACAGAAGTGGAATCACATTCTCACAAGAGGAGAGCGCGCAAATTACCCATACCCATTTCAGTTCGATGGATTGAGTCGCTCGATACATTTGCTTGAATGATTCCAATGTTCGGGCATTAATTTATGGGGATGTGCCTTGCCTTTTCGAGAGTGTTTTGTGCTTTAGTGGTTGGTGCAGTGCAATTCACACAAAAGTGTGCAGTTGGAGTGCTCGGAAAATGAATTCATACGCTCTTGAATTATTTTGCATGCGTTTTCGTCATTGTTTGCGAAGTTACTTGTAACGAATTGATTACTTTTGGTGTTTTTGCGAAGTGAATGTGAAGTTATTAAGTGCAATTAATTGGGAATTTATTGCATTTAGGAAGATCACATTTTTTTTTAAATGAAATATTCAATTGAGGCTGATATTTTTTAATAAATAATTTTAAGAGCTTGCTGATTTGTTAAATTCGGCTAATACAACAACAACTAGATTTTCGATTAAATGCTTAAATTGAGTTTTAAATTTAAGTCTTTGTCAAAAAATTGGGCGTTAAAGTCACAAATGCTTTGATAGTTTCTAATTGTCACTTCGCCTGTCATTAGGATGTCAACTATTTGCTTGAGAGATTCATACAGGGGCTGGACCGGGCAAATGCCCGGTAGGCCCCCAGTGCGCTGTAGGTATCTGGGATCAATACTCATGGAGTAAGGATTTTTTTTATTTAAAAAAAATTTTTTTCTTAGGTAACAGGGCCCCATTTTTCAAACGACCGGTGGGCCCTTTGACCCCCTGTCCAGTCCCTGGATTCATATATCGCAAAATAATTATTTGAGATTGCTTTTTCGGTTAGTTAAATCATCTGAGAGTGACATTAATGGCTTATATTGGCCGGGATAAGGAGTGCTAGGAAATTTTCTCTAAGCCTAATTCTTTAAGAAATAGGTGGCCCATTTTTTTGAGCTAGCATCTTAGATATCGCACCCCGGCAACTAAAGAGACACAACTCAAAATTTGCCATTTTTCAGCAAAGGCGAAAAACAAAATTCATCATCGTGTCAATCAAGCAAGAAGAAAGGCATTACGGCTTTTTTTCGGTCTTTTATAACAAGAAAAATGGAATGGAATTTTTCCTGCAGGTAGACAGGTGACGTAGGAACAAGATCCACAGCATAACTCGAAATTCACAAATTTTGACTTGTGTCACTTTAGTTGTCTGGGTGCGATATGTCTGAAATTCAGACTCTGAATTGATCTGATAATCGGAAGGTTTCTTTATTTTCAATCAAAGTGATTGTCCGAGCTTACATAACGGAAATACATAGTTGCTCGAAAGTATCAGAACTTCTCCTTTGAAGTCAGGTACACACATTTCTTACCCTGGTAGTTATAGCACTATTTGTTCTTATCTTCTTAATCTTTCGTTAAAGAGCATCTTATGCTGGAAAATTAAGTCAAAGAACTCAAAAAACATATCGACATATCCATGAAAGCAATAAAGGAAAAGAGAGATATTTGCTGGAATATATGTCGAAAATCTTGTTCTTTTGGAAAACTTGGACTTCTAGGCAGAGGCGGACTGGGCCTACGAACAACCCCCAGTGAACTGTATCTGGGATCAATACTCATGGAGTAAGGATTTAAAAAAAATTTTTTTTTTCTTAGGTAACGCCTGGTGGGCCCTTTGACCCCCAGTCCGCCCCTGCTTTCAGGACCTATTCCAGCACAAGTCCGTACACTCAATTGGACTCACTCGTAGATCTTGGCAATCCTAAGCAATGCCGATTTAAGCGCTAGCAGCGCCCTGGACGATATTTCTTCGGCAACCCCTAACTGCAGTATAGGGAATTCACTAGCAAGTTTAAAAACGCCCCTTTATATCCGGCGCCCTGGGCGGTTGCCCAACCGTGCCCTACCCAAAAGCCGCTACTGATCGTAAGAGACTGTTTACATTGTTAATATAGGCCTTGTTTACTTCACATCATATAGCCTATATTTTTTTTTTATTTTTTATTTTATTATTATTTATTTACTTCCCCCTCATGAAGCAAATATCTGGAACCGCTACTCACTGGACCGGACCATACCATTAAAAACACAAAAAAAATTATGGTTTTTCTTAAATATTTTTTATTGAATTTATTTACAATTTTTGTTTGTTTGTTGTTTTTGCACATTCCCCGGTGAGATCGTTAACGGTATTTAAAGCAAACAAAAACACGTATTGACCGGGTATTCTCTTATAGCATAAATCACTGCAAAAGAAGAAAATAAAACAAATCCTTTAATAAAATCCAACTCATAAGAATGAAGTTCAAAGAAGTTCTCACCATTTAGATATTTGGCTAATTTCAGCTGGAGAGCGAAGCATCTGATCTGCTGTAGCGCTGCCTCCGATGACTTTTATGGAAAATCCATTAAGGCTCTTGAAAAGTCCCGGAATTGATTGATTTTAGCTGTAAACCAGAATTCAGAGAAAATCAATTGAATAAGAATTTTTACTTTTAAGAACCGCAAGGACTACTTACGACTCTTCGCGCAGGGCATTTTGCCACTTCGTCCAGCGATGATGAAGGCGCTCATTTGTCTTTGAAGCGTAGCTTAAGAAAAAAGAAAAAAAGTACAATAAAATGAAGCACATTCTCCTCCTCAAACTTCGATGGCATCGTCCTCATCATCGGCATCGTCTACGCACTCCGAGGGGCAGCTTCGATTATGTTCCGTACGCTCGGGTGGGCTGCCAGGATTCAATTGCGGACTGGGGGTTGTGCGTGCCGTCAAAATCTCAACACTCGATGGCCGTTTCTCGCTATCGACATCGCTTCGCTCGGCGGGACTATCCGTCAATGGACGGGCAGCAGTTGGCAGCGATGGTGGTGGTAAGCCGCCACCACCACCACTATTCAACATAGATGTTGGCATCCCAGCCGTTGGGTAATAGCTACCCAACGAAGACAGCGAACTTGATGCACCGATATGTGGATGCATTGGTGGCATTCCACCGGTCATAGTTGGAATTCCACTGCTGCCAGGATGGTACATACGATAGGTTAGCGGTTTCTGTAATGCCACAGCAGCTGCAGCCTGCCGGTAATAAATATCAATTGCTGAAGCTGGACCACCATGCGGTGACTGCGTTGCTGCTGCATAAGGCCAAGCACTCAAGTACGGTGAACCGCCGTAGAGACGTTGAAAGGCTGCATAGTTGCCAGCCTCAGCGAGAAGCTCTAGGCCAACGGCAGTCTGGCGTTTCCATTTTGTTCTGGAAAGAGGGAATTTAGATAAATCCATTTCACTTATTTTAAGACCCTTCGATCCCCCTTAAAATATTATAATCAACAATGATACCCATTAATGGAAGGTACTTATTTCTCGAATATATGTATGTATGTTAGAGTGGCTGCCACTAAGGCCCGTTGTGATACTACGAGGGGTTTTTCTTGTACCCCTAACATGGGCTTGGAACATTAAGCTCCGTTTCGCATGTACCGGGAATCGAACCTGGACCCTGGGATCAAGAGCATAGCACGCATCCCCTACGCTATCCCAGAGCCACTTCTCGAATATAACTAACTCTATAATCACTCAAAGGTTATCTTCTTCTTTAGAATTAGACTGAAGCGATTTTAAAAGAAAATTTTTTTTTCAGTGTAGCAAACTGAAGCACTTCATTAAAGTTCTCATTGTGACAAGAGGTCCTTGTCATCGTTAGTCAGCATATTTAGTGAATTTTTTATGCCTTGCGAAAAGTTAAAAAATTTTTCACGCTATAAAATGCATTGTTTGGAAATTTTATTGCTTTCGAATTCATTAAAAAATGTGAGCAACCCTCGTAGTTAAGCATCCCTTCCGTCTTGCTCGCACGCTTTTGCATTCGTTTTGGTTTTCGAGGCACATTAAAACTTATTTTTTTCATTGCTTAATTTTATTTTTTTGTTATTGCAGCAATTTTTGGTATTCTTTGGAAGTCCACATGATACCTTCACATTTCGGAAAGGTTACAACTTTCCCAAATCGGAATCTGCATGCGGCGGCGCGCAATGCTGCACCAAGTCGAATGTCTGCCGACCGACCGATCGACTGAATGACATGTGCCAGTGCCGAGGTTAATTCGAACATCATTAATCAAACTCACTACGGTAAAATGACGCCAGCGTGCGGATGCGTTTAGAAGGTAAGTGCCCACATTTACCTATTGACGGCCTTAAAATCCATCAAAAATTGCCACTACTGGAGGCATTGATCCATATCCTTTTCATTGAAATTTTTTTTATTTTTTTTATTATTGAATTGAATTGAATTCTGTTCGTCCTTTTCTTTTTGTGTTCGGTTTTTGCTAAGTCATTCATTGTTAGGGCCTTTTTCCTATTCTTTTTCGTCTATCTGTTGGTGTTTTTTTTTTCCTTTTCCTTGGCCTAAAGTACAATCTCGCCTCCGATGCTTCGTAGCATCCGCCCATTAACGCTGTTTACATTTGGCACTTAATTGTTTTGCACTCTTCCCCGTCGAGTCTGTGTCTCCTGCGACTCCTTTGGCAGGAGTCTTTTGTACATTCCGTTGAGGTCCTGCTGGTTTTTTGTTGCAGTTTTTTGATCTTTCTGTTCTATGTTTTGTTCTCGAAATTACATTTCGGGCATTTAATCTTATTAAAAATAAGTGGAGAAGAAAGCGAGCTGCTGCTCCTTAAATTGTGCACTTTGCAAATCTTTTAATTAATGGATTCGAATTCTCGCTCGAATTCTTTGCCTTTTTTTTTGGCCTTTAATTTTTTTTAATGGCTGTCGAAAATTTCGCTGAGCTGGAAATGACTTTTTGTGGCTAGGAAGAAAGGCGCCGTTTTTCCTTAATACTAAATACTCCTGGCGCCAATACTCTTGATATGAGGAGAGAAATTTCAGGAAGAAACATCGATTATTGAGAAAATAAAAGCACTTTCGAAAATCGACAGCCGATGTCGGAAGCAGCATTGATCAACTTTTAGAGATGAAAATTCTTGTTAAGGAGGCGTATGACAGTCGTTCTAGAATGGTGATGTACTTATGATGCAAAAGGTCTCCAAATTAGGTCGGCATTTTTCTCAGAGCTGCCTTGAAAGTACATCTTCTTCGAAAATATACATTGAAGTGAACAAAAAAATCATTCTAACTAGAGCTCGGATTTTGAATATTTTGAATTTTTTGTTTCATTATTTTACTGTGCTTTTTGAATATTTTATTCACTGTAGTAGGCTTTTTTTTGTTAATTTGACAATTCAACATTTTAATAGGCATACTAAATCGAACTGATCAAGGTGTATTTAAATACACCTTGGAACGATTTGGAATTTTTGACTGAATTTTTTGAATTTTTTTAATTTTTTGAATTTTTTGAATTTTTATTTTTTAATTTTTTATTTTTGAATTTTTTTAATTTTTTATTTTTTTAATTTTTTAATTTTTTTAATTTTTTGAATTTTTTAATTTTTTTTTATTTTGATTTTTTGAATTTTTGTTTGATTTTTGATTTTTTGGATTTTTTTTGAATTTTTTTGAATTTTTGTTTTTTGAAATATTTTTTGAATTTTTTTTTCATTTTTTTTTCATTTTTTTAACATATTTAAATTCCTAGGCATGATTATAACGATGATCAGAAAGGACAATGAACAAAGTCTTCTACTCATAAGCTATCTTGTCTCTTTAGCTTACATTTTAGTCTAAGGAGCCATGGTGCCACCATACAAAAAAATTCTTTTTAACATTTCGAATAAAAATCGTTGGCTTTTTTCTTTCCTCGCACTCATTTAAATGACTCATTGTGACTGTTTACCTACCCGAGCGTTAGCACCGGTGGCCAGTCGAACGCAGCAGTTGTTAAAATCATTAAATGGTTCCTTTGTATTTATCAAAAGAAACCATTCAACATTTCTATTCAATTTCCGGTATCAGAATATCTAAGCGCGCTTTCTTCTATTACTCCGTTTAAAATAGCCAGCAACTGTTATTGAAGAATGCAGCAATCCGCAAGTCATGCGGCTTCAATTAAACTTCTTTTGATGAAGCCAAAAAAATAACGAAAAATTTGGTTGAACGATTTTTGAGTAGAAAAGTTTTCTTTAGAGAGGAGAAACCCAAAAGAAGTACTTCAACAACAAAAAAGAAAAATATTTATCCAAGATAATTGAGATCGCTTACTTATTTACTTTACATAGAAGCCACGATGCCTTTGGCACTTAAATTGATACACTTCAACGTAAAGAAAATGATAAAATAAGAGCGATGTTTTTATAGAAGGATATCTCGCATTAAAAAACGACTTCTTTCTTCTCCAATAATAAAGCAATTAAGTGGTTAGAAAATAATAAAATAAAATAAAATGAAAATGGAAATGCTAAATACTTCAATAATAAAAAATAAATCCACTTTGTGCCTTTAAGAAGCCCCATAAAACCTTAAATGAAGCAAGAAATCCTTTTAAGGCCTTCGCCTTTTATTGTTTCCAATCGTAAAATGCAGCAATTTGAATAGCTGGACAACTTGATCAATCAGCCAGCGAACTGGAAATGTCTTCATCAAAGTGGCAGCTCTTCGAGAACGAGTGTTAATGATCGCGCTTAAGAACGATTGATGGAGGCATATTCATAGTTGTGCAGCCTTTGCGAGCATTTCGCAAGCCAACAACAAAGGAGTAAACGGTTATGACTCCAAGCGCGGCATTTCTTTGGTGTAATTCATCGCTACTTTTGACTTCCTGCTGAAGCTTTCGCAAAATTGCTTTAATCGTTTGCCGCCGCTAAGTATTGAAGTGCTTAGCATCCTACTGTTGGCAACAAAGACTTTTTCTGCATTGTAATTGCGAATTCAAAGGCAAAAGTTCAGTGGCAGCTTGAATGGCGAAAAAGTTGCCTTTTCATTGCAGGCGGCGGCGTTGGTGCCGAACCGCTGACGCGCCGAATGAATGATTGACATGTATCCAATTCATAAAAATTCAAAAAAAAAGTTCAAAAAAAAAAAATTCTTTCTTCTCACTTAATTAAGCCTTTACAACATCTCACTTCACACACACACACACACACAGTCGTTTATTGGAGGAATTCATTTTTCGTTGAGGCTATCCCTTTTTAGTTGCACCCTGCACTCACCTGCGATTCTGATACCACGTCTTCACTTGGCAATCGCTCAATTCGAGTTTATTCGCCAGTTCCATGCGATCCTGGACGCTTAAGTATTTCTGACGTTCGAATGATTTCTCGAGTGTCTGCAATTGATGATCGGTGAATGCGGTGCGTGCTTTCCGTTGCTTCTTCGACAAGCCCATTAGATTGTCGCTCTTAATGCTGCTATTGCAATCATCGTCTTTGGCACCTGCAAAAGAATGTGAAATCTAAAATATTCTATATTTTCTTTGGCTAGCTAATGGGCGCTCTTCATTTAAATCTTTTGAAACAAATTTTAAAAAATTTTTATTCCTGCAAAACAAAAGACTTAAGCAACGAACTTGTATTCTGAATTTTCCATTTGGTGACTAAATTTTGTGCATTTTGTTTGATAGTACTACAATATCGTTTCGCTAATGTAATGTAATTGTTGTGTAATAACGTACCAAAATCTATTTGAATGTGGTTTTTCTCTAGTTACACAAGAATTTGGCTTCTAATGGGATAAAAGGCTTACCTCTAACAATAGCCCTCTTGTATTTCTCTTCTTTGAAATGGGACTAAATCAATTTATATTTTTTTTTTTTTTTGCATATATCCAAAGAAGACATTTTACCCCAACCGATAAGCCGAAAGACATAAGCAATGTCTATAATTTATCTCTAGACAGTGTTTTATTGAAGAAAAAAATTTCTCCATTCCTTAAAGCGCGCCTTTTTCTCAACGCGTGACATACGAGACGCGTGCGATCGACATATGGACTTACACAAAAAAAATTTATGAAAATTATATTGATATCATAAAAAGGTTTTCTTCAATTTTTTGCGAGCATAATTTTTTTTTTTTTTTGTTTTTTTGTCTCTTGCTGTCAAAGATATCACCCAAAAAATGTGGACAAAAATTTTTTGTCGACATTTGAGCGCTTGAAATCACGCCTGAAATTGAGACTTGTTGGGCGCGTTGACTGCATGCAAAAAATGAAACAAAAATGAAATTATTTTTTTTCCACAATTTGTGTCTATATAAAAAGATATTTGTGCGCATTGGTGTCGCACTGTCTGTCGTATCGCCCCTTGGGATATAATACTTCATCTTAAAGCCTTTATCGTGGCATTTAGCTTTGTCTGTGTTCTCAAATTCAATCAAGTGTAAAGTGATCGCGTTGACAATCTTCGATCACACTTGTTTCCATGCCAGTGAACATTGAGTGCTTATTGAGAAGACTTACTAAGCAAACTTACTAAGGAGAGAGAGCATTTTTCGCACCGAAAATGACTTGAAAATGTAAGCTAAAAATAAAATTAATAAAGAAAAAACAGCGAAGGTTGATGTCTGAAACTCCTTATAACTTCTACAATTTTTTACCAATTTTAGCATACCATAACATTTTGGAAGCGTAAAATACGCAGTTATTGTTTCAAAGCAAAAAAATGATTTTCAAAATTTTTACCGAATAAATAAATATATCAAAATGAATTCAAAAAATTTCGGAAAAATTCAAAAAATCCACATTTTTCAAATTTGAATAGCTGTAGATCTTGAAATAAAACTTTGATTGCAACACATGATACATCGTTTTAAAGGTGCATTCTTCCTCTTTTAAGCAAAATAAAATTAAATGCATACTTCCTGAGATTTTGCGAAAAATCTAGAAATTATCGCCAAAATTTCAAATATCTTCCTCCTGACCACAAAATCAAACTTAAACAAAAAAAATTTCCTTTGTAGAAGTACTACACGTTTTTTTCGAGCTTAAGGTCAAAAAAATTATTTTCCTTCATTACTAAGTTATAAGTAGTCGAAATCTGATATACAGAAGTCAGACACAAAAATCCTGTTTATATGTGTAGTTAAGTAACCTTTCAAGAACCTCTTCCTTTTTCAATTCACTTACTTTTTGAACAACCCCTTTCGATGGGTTCTTCAATCTGCCTTATCAACTCTTCTAAAATGCTTTAAAAGCAGACAGCGTTTAAGTACAGTCTTAAAGTGATGCATTGAAACTCAAAAAAGGGCGCTTTTTTTTATCAGCTCTATAGAATTCTAACCACACTTTCAGTGACGACTTAATATGATTAAAAAAAAAAAACTCAATCAAACCCACTTACGAGTGTGCACATCGCGTCTCAAACAAGTTGAAAGGGCGTTTTGTTTTTGTTTTGTGTGAGTCTTAATGGTGAAGGCATTTTGTTGTGGCGTGTAAAAAATTAACTGCTGCTCTGGCAATCAATTGAGCTATTTCTGTAACTTTATTTATGACATCATCATGTAATCGGCAATAAAGATGCAAAGAGCATTCAAATCGCTTTTTTTCTCATTCTTTTCTTTTTAACCACAAAAAATGAGTCTAACAAGGTTCATTTCGGACTTTTTAAGATAAAATCTCTTGTTGGAAAGCTCAAAATGTTTACACTTGGAATAAATTCGTTTGAACCACTTAAAGATATCAAAACATTAAGTTTATTACCATTTTAAAGAGGCATTTTAGGGCTCTGATTTAACCTTTTCTTGTTCATATGTCCAATGTAAACGAAATCAGGTGTAATGCAGTCGTAGGCGAATAAGTGATTTTGCTTTTATAAAACAAATCGTTTTTTCTTTTGATAAAATCACATTTAAAGGCTTATAACGCATCAAGTTCGTTGCTTAAGTCTTTCGTTTATCATTGCTTCAATACCATAAATATCATTGGAACATTAAACTTATATTACCGTTATATAAACAGCATGGAAAATGCTTATAATCGTTTAACAGCAACAATAAAGGCTTCGGCAACCACAATTCGTGATATGATTGTACACTGAGCGAACGTAACCATGATTTTTTTAAAAGGGCGCATTGTTATTCACAGTCCTTTTGATTTTCGAGCAGAACAAAAATTTCAAAAGAAAAATGGTTGAGTCAACAAAATTTTTGGTTGAATTGAAAGGAAATATGTTTAATTACATTTATTTTCGTTCGGTATAATTCTCATTTGTTTTATAAAATAAGACATATAAGATATGTATTCATCTTAGAACTTTTTAAGCATTGCGAAAGCAGTCACCAAAACGGAGTGACGAAATCGGATGAAGTCCATCCGATGGCTATTTTTTGGGTCATGTTCAGCAGAGTGCTCTATGGCCATTTGCTTTGAACGTTAAATAAATTTTTTTTGTATAGGTATTTTTTTTGGAATTTTTTAAAAAAATATCTTGTCATTTTAACTATGTCCTTGGTTGGTTCAACAATTTAAATTTAAATCCATTTTTGAAAATTATCATTTCAATTCAACCTGAAATATGGTTGATTCAAAAGGAAAATTTTTTATTTTTTCAACAAGAAAAATTGTTAAAATTAAAAATATTCCTTGTTGAAGCCGTTTTGTATGTTTTTCCTTTTGATTTAACCAGTTTTCTGGTTGATTTTTTTCTCTGTGTATGTACATATATATGTATGTATGTATGAAAGTGTGTATGCGAGTATGCATGTTGAAAAGAAGCGAATAACAACATTATTTCAAAATAATCATGAAAGAAGACACTCTTGTGGTAACTCAATTAAAATGGGAGAAAACAATGCCTAATGATTATAGCCCAGGGTAGAGATAGACAGGAATGTAGCGCTAAAATTACAAACAATCGCAAATTATTTATGTAATTAAAAGCAAAGCGATTCGCACATGCATAAACGTGTATAAACAAATGCAGCTGAATTGTTGGAAAAAGCGAAAAAGCAGAGAAACGCACTCGAAACAATACGAGAGAATACGAGTGCAATGCACAGCTATGGCATAATTGTGGTTACGCATTCATTCGACTAACTTAGCTATATGATTAAGCCGCAAGCACTTAATTATATATACATATGAAGTACACAGTCGCAGAAATTGCTCTCGCATTCATAATGCGAACTTTTTCATGCACCGGTCGACTTTATTGTGCTCTACATTTCATGCAATAATAAGTCATACACGAAAATTTGTGTGAAAATTTAGTGAATTTTTATTGCTCTCGATATATCAATGGACAAATGATCTAATATAGTTTGAAAAGCATTGGCTCGGAATCGAAGAAAATTAGCCTCAGTCTATGGTAGTTATCCTGTATGGAATCTTTTTCTTGTTCTTCATCTTTTAAATAATCATATCAGCGTTTCAAGACCCTCTCTAGAAGAAGCAAAGACTTCAGTTCTGAACCAATAAACCCAAAAAAAAGAAGGATAAATAGATTCATAGCTGGCTCTACCCTGAATAGGATCTCAATAGATAAATCTAAACTTACAAATTAGGTATGTACGAATCCGTGTTGAACTGTAGGCCGACCCACAGACATATTCCACTAGTTCTCAGCTCACCATCTCCATCTTGTTAATAATGGGAAATGGGGAAAATTGTTTCCCGGTTAGGATTCTTTCTTTCCAGAGCGCTCGTGATAATCAACATGCAAACGAATTTATCTTCATTTAATTTATGTTAAACCCAGCTACTCCCCTAATGTCTTGAGTGTTCATTTATGCCGTTGTGCTAGCGCTGTGCTTGCGCCTTTGCAGTTTTGTGCTGCACATTAATTTGCACTAAATTATTTACACTTTAATGCCAAAGCACATTGCTGCTGCTGCTGCTGTTGTTGCGGTGCGCTTAAACAACAATTTGATGCATTTAATTCAGGAAATTTTTTCTAAACGCTACTTTCATTCACTTCACTCTTCGCTTAACTTTGTTCTTTTTTTTTGTTTTTTTTTTTTTTGTTATGTTTCGAGGACCCACACATGCTCCCACCCCAAGCTAGTGCATAAATGCATATTAATCAAGAGCATTTTCATTGTGGAGCGCGCGGTGTTGCTTCGGCTGGATCGAGACGAAATGGCAATGGAATGAATTCGTGGCTTGCGGAAAAGTCTGCCACAATAGTTTCCTTATTATGTGCTCTCGCGTTTAAAATTACTGTTTTTGCTCGCTCCCTGGAGAGGATGGCAGTTGCGGTTTCTAGTCTTGTTAGCCTTAAGCTTAACACATACTACTCTGATCGGTTGGTAAACTGTTTAATTACAAATTGTCTGAAATTTTCTACTGCTTACATATATTTTTTTTTGAGGTGCCTTTTTGAGGCTCTTAACACGAATAGGCTCGTTGCGCTGATGTTGCATGAAACGAACACATAAATGTCTGTGGTAAATGTTGCAGAAAATGAAGAGAATCTTCAGAATATTAACAGATTAAAAAATGATTAGAGAAACAAAGAGATTTGTGTCAAATTTAATTTATGTTTGAAGAGAATAACGTTTATTCGCGATGGTGCAAAAGGGTAATAACCGCTATGGGCATGAGCAAATGAGATGCTCCCAAGAAAAGCGAATCGAAGTGATTTTGATGTCGTGATAAGTGAATTTGTGAGCTTTGTCCAGAAAGAAGATGCTAGAGCAGGGGTTGTCAAAGTATTCGGAACAGGGCACATTCACATTCTTGATATGAAAATTACGAGCATAAGACAAAAACCCCCGGTTGGTGTCTATGGGTATAAATAATTCTCAAGAGGTTTCAATTCTCTCTTTTTTCTGGTAGCCTGAAAATGAGACCACGGAACTGTCTATGCCTTAGACTCTTATCTTGTGAGGGTAGTGGAAGGGATTAGTGACACTTTAATGATCTGGAAGGCTTTTTAAAATTATTTTTTTAATGGGAAAATCTTGACTTGCGCTTAGGACTCAGGACTAAATACAGGTCAGTCCAATCGCCCCTACAGGGTAAAAATTTACATTAAATATTGACATCCAACGAAAAAGATTGAAAATTATAATTCAAACGTTAGTTTTATTGATGAGTTTTGGGGGTTTTGGGGCTGCAAACCCCCTCAGAAATGCTAGGAATCACAAAGGAGCACGACAAAATAATGTTGATGTGAAATTTTTGCCTTTCGTGATCTCTGAAAATATTTTCCACCTATCATATGCTTAGGTACAAAGACCTACTGCTTGACGTCCCCGATAATGAGAGAAATGATATGAGAAGAAGAAAAAACTCTGCTTAAAATTTCTTTGAATCATAATCGCTTGTTCAGCCGTCGACCATTTGAAATGCGCCCGTGTATTTTGAACACCTAAGTATATGACCTTTTTCCAACATTTTCACGCATTTCTTCGTCGAAATCATTCAATCAGTCTTATCAACGATAATCACTTTCATTCAATGACTTTTGATTTTCAATTGCCACTGTCTGAGAAAGTAGATCTCCTCAAAGGTTGAATACGAATACCAGTAGTCGAAATTGTCTAAGACACTCAGAAACTCAATGAATGGGACGTCGTAACACGTTCGAGTATGAAACATTTATCCATATCGATTGCGCGTTTGCCGAGAGGAAGTCGACATCATTGAATTGGAAATTGTATTTGGAAAAGTGACTTTGATTGAGAAAACTTGTATTGCCCCGTTTCATAATGACGGTTTCTTTATTGATATTTTTTTTTTTTTTTGTAATAAATTTTCTCAGATTCATTCTTTCTTGAGATTTGAGTTTTTTTTTTTTTTTTTGTGCTTCTTTGTTTTGTTTTCTTGTTGAGTTTGTTTTCTTTAAGCTGCTTAAGCGATTAATGTCTTGAGAGTGTCACGTTTGCCTGAATCGAACAACGGCGTGAATCGTACACGTCTCATGGTCTTCATGAAAATTATTAATTAAGCCAAAGTGTGTATAGATTCCACTTTGGCTTCAGGTTTTTTTTTTTCCTCTTTTGGAAACTAAAAAATCGCATGAGTTCAGCTTAAAAAATTATGTGAAAATTATAATTTTTTGACTTTTTTATTTATTTTATTACAATTTTAGTCAAAAGTAACAAGTCAAGGCTCAATCGATGGCGGGGATATCGATTTATTTTTACATTTTTCACTAAATTATAAACATTTTTGATACTTTTTGATATGCCCAACAAATATTTGGAGCCCAAATGAAGTCATTTGTGAGCCCTTTTTCAGAGTTGAAGCCATCTGAATGAGCTCGTTCAAGAGTCCGAAATGAAGGTGTTTCCCTTCATGCCAAAATCGTCTTTTATGTATGAGAAAGATCATTCTCGCATACCGAAGGACAGGCCCGATTCAGTTCTTTTGCTACTTTAGGCGAAAAAAAATATTTGCTGCCCCTATGATTCGCATATCTATGTGAAATTGATGCCCCTCGCAGTGGCATTTGCCCGGCTAACCACCCTTTAAATTTAGGCCGTTTAGATCGAAATGACAGTTTCGATCAAATATGACTTCATTGTGAGCTCATATATTCTGTACGGACACTTCGATTTATAAGCTTCTTATCAGATATTATCATGATACTATTTATGACCTATTCAGGCCATTTAAACTCATATCAGCCATTCATATCAGACTCATATCAGACTCATTATCAGACATATCAACTCATTTCAGACTATCATTTAAGACTCATATCAGACTCATACTCATCAACTCATATCTAGACTCATAACTCAAGACTCATATCAGCTCATACAACTCATCACACTCATATCAGACTATATAACTCATATCAGACTAAGACTCATATCAGCTCAAACTCATAGCTATACAACTCAAATCAGACTCATATCAGACTCATATAGACTCATATCAGACTCATATCAGACTCATATCAGACTCAAAAGAGCCTCATATCAGCCTCATAGCAAACTCAAATCACACTCATATAAGCCTCATATCAGCCTCATATTTCTGAGCCTTATATTTTGTAAAACTTTCGGACTCATTTTGTGCTCATAAGCCCCACACACTCCGAAAATGTTCGTTTGCCTTCTCTAGTGTTTATATATTTTAGTATGTTAGAATATTTTCATGAGATTTTGTATCATCGATTGAGGAACCTTTTGAAGAAAAACTTATCTTCTTCATTTTATTCAAAGGTAAAAAGAAAACCTTGCCTTCTCAGTGCTTTCTTTTATTCCAACAAATTTCCCACAAAATCTAATGGAAAAGTGCAACGCTTTGAATTTCTTTTGTGCTCCGAAATCAAGATAAGGGCTTGAATAACATCGTCAGGGTTTAGACAGTTTCCGAACCTCAACATTGTGCTGCAATCATGGTTGAAGATCACAAAAAACTCTATTTTTCTTTAAACATTCATGTGTGGAGATCGTTTCAGCGACCGAGTCAAGCCATTATCACGCCGGATGGAGTATCAATTTCTATTTTGAAATGGCTATTTCATTTAAGAAAACATTCAATTCTCAAATAACCCATTCTCCTAACCAACGCATTTGATTTTAATTTTTAGTATTTTTAATCGCATTTAACTCGATTTAAAAGTCGTTAGTAACGATTTGCATATCGATTAAAGCGCTTAATAATACTTAATGATGCAAATGTGTGCTATGAGATGAAATAAAACAAAAAGAAAAACAAAAACAAAAACGAAAACGAAAAAAAAATTGAAAACACACAAACACACAAACCCAATAATCAAAGCCAATAAAACCTAAACGCGAATGAACAAAAATATCTAAATAAATGACTGAACTTACATGTAAGAATAACAACAAAAACAACAACAACAGCAACAACCGAGGGGCCAAAAACCACAAGCTCTCTTCACACTCATCGAACGTTCGTTTGTGTGCAGCTTTCCGAGCCGTGAGCCTGTGTTTGAATTGTGCGTTTATGCGAATTGTGCTCGAGCTTGGGGCATAAGGTCTGAGTCGAATATGAGTTTGGATATGAGCGGCGACCCCACTAACAACCACCACCACCACCACACCACTGAGAGTGCTGCCGCTGCTGAGCGTGTCGAATAATCAAGCATGCGCCATGATGGGTGATGGAATTCCTATGCGAAGTGGTGAAGTGGCTTTTATGTGCAGCGAGCGTTCCGTTTCAATATTTTCTGTTGTTGTTCTTGTTCATTTCGTTGTTGCTGTTGCTTGCTTGCAATGTTGTGTGTTGCAATTATTTTTGCAATATTTGTTTAGATAATTTTTTGACATTTTCACGTTCGCCGAGAGAGATAAGCGCTCGCACTGGATGCACTTATTCATACTTTAGACTTGTAAATGGATAAATCGTTGTGTAAATGGAGTGGAAAATGGAATGTACATACATACAAACATATATTTACTCATATCTATGTATTAACACATGAATGGTTGTATGCAAATTAAAGAGAGAAAACAAAAATGCACTTATAAAGCTTAACTTGGTATGTGGTTTGACTTTTTCTGCTCTCAAAATGATTTACAACCTTAAAGTGTTAAAGTCTCATAAAAAAAAATAAAATAAAAAAAAAAAGAAGGTGCAATGTAACGGAAAAGAATGGAGAATGAGGATGTGATATAGGAGGAATGAGGAACATATTTATTTTTTTATTTTTGCTAAACTGAAGTTTGAACATTTTTTTTATTTAATTCTTTTCTTCAATTTTACTTCAATTATTCATGGATTTTTTTTTGTATTTAAAAAGCTTAGGTATTTATATATGGGTGTTTCCATTTAGTCACACCCGTCGCAATCACATTTTTTGGGGGGTTTTACCTCATAACATTTAAAACAAACAGGATGCGATTCTCAAGGATTTATTACTACGAAAACTTTTAACAACAGTAAAGCAATGAATTACCTAATTTCTGCTCAGAATGGCTGTGACGGGTGCGTGACCTTTAGGACCGTTTTGCGTGGAATTGCCACATAACTATTTTTTTATAATGGGATGATATTTTGACCCAACTCATTAGAAAGGAGTTAACCAAGCTGGATAGCCTTTTTATTATTTTTGAAATTTATCCTGTCGAACACTTCCATAATTCGAACCGTCGAGACTTCAAGATATAGACGTGTTTCAGAAACTCTTTCATAAACTGCTATTCACCATCCATCATTTATTAGCCTATTCGCTATTCACAATCTTATTTCATTATAATAGATCTAAACATACATTATTATTCCACAGAATTTAAATTAAAGCCACGTTCAAAATACTCAGTGATTAGAAGCTTTAGAAGTTTTACATTTTAATAGTCATTTCAGTAACATCCATAGAAGAAATTTCGCTTCTTAATTTTTGAGAATTTAAGCTTTCAGCTAATCCATACTACGAATAGTCTCAGAAAAATGAAACCAAAATTTTATGGTTAAAGTACAACAACTTATATTTTCAAATTAAACGCCACTGTTGTTGGGCCCTATAGAGAAGACCCCGCAAAACAGAAAATCTTGCATGGGTCTGTAAAATCCGGATATACAATCCCTGCGCGCTCTGAACAAAATGCCTTCTATTCGCCAAAATTTATAATCCTTTTTTCGTCTGAAAACTATTTTTGTTGAGTTCGTTGTGGATGCCACCATGAGGATTGTGGCACTTAGGTCTCCATATGGGTCCGTTTCATACCACAACAAATAAAAAAAGAAGAACAGAAATAGAAAAAAGGACGCAACTAACATCCACGACTTTAGCTGGGAGTTGAACCCATAGTCTGTCGCATCAGAAGTTGGCATCTCAACAAACTACGGAGACCGACTTGAAAACTATTAATTCTTATAAGAAATAAGGCCAAGAACACGTCAGTCAGGCATTTCAAGAGGAAAATCTGCTTAGACATGTGATATCTGTTAGACCGCACGTCAGCTATAATGTTAAAATTAGACCACCTCAGCTGCAGAGGGTTAATATAAATTGGTGATATATGTAGAACTAAATTTTCCATTACTTTTGTCTTTCCACGAATTGAACCTTTTACATTCGTACTTAATTGTATAAAAAAGAAAGTAGAAATTGAGAGAGCAATGATGACATTTTTGAGAAAGGATTTTAGTTTAAGAAAATTTGATGTTTCACAAAAAAATACGGTTTTTTGAATTATAGCCCAAATGGTAATGAAAGGTTTAAGGTAATTTCGTTATGGAAGTTCGTTTTTTAGAAGTTCGGTCTTAAAATTTTTGCATGAAAAACAATTTTTGGTTCTGTTTAGATTTGTTCTCTTCCGTTTTAACCCATTAAGTGCGATTTTCCCTCTTGCTACAACACGAATCCTATTAATTTTGAAATCATTAAATTAGCAGCAAGTATAAATTCATTCGGACCGCACGTTTCCAGAAAAAAGCAAATAAAGAAATGATCCATCTGAAGCTCATTTTATTTATTTATTTCTTAAAACAATATTTTTCTTTAATTTAGATTTTTGGGCAATTTTGGCATTCAACTAGTTAATGAATTATTGAAGTAGATAAAAGGCTAAAAAAAAATCATTAAAAATCGTCTTTGTTTCTCTACTAATAATATGGCATTTAGAACAATATTTAAATACAGTCAAAACTCTCTATAATAAATTCCAAGGGACCGGGAAAAAATTCTTTATAGGGAGAATTCTTTATAAGGAGCATAAAATACACTAAAAATGTAGCAAAAGACCCTTGAGAGGATTCGCGATAGATAGAAATTCGTTATAGAGGAGCTCGACTGGATTTTTTTATATATCTAAACTTTTGAGAGACGAATCTTTGAAGCCTTTATTGGAGTAAAAAGATTCTTATTTATGTTTCCATCCCTTCAGTAAAGAGTTCAAATAAATGTTAAGAAATTAAGGCCCGTTTGCTACCGTTCTGATTAAAGTTTTCGTTCCGAAAAACAAAACAATTTGTATAAAAATGTTGACATTTTGAGAAGATATCGTGACGATAAAATTTAAGCAAAACAGTAGCAAATGGACCAAAGTCTTTAGTCAATGCATCGAAAAAGTTCAAAATTTAAGCCAATTTTCGAACCCTACACCCCCGTTCATTGGCAGGCAGTACATCCTGTTGATTTCCTTTCATTCATACAGTCGAACTTTCGTATAGTGAACGTCTATACAACGAAGTTCTCCCTACTATGAAATAACTTCAAACGCACAGCTTTTTTATTCTACTTTCAGTGTACGTGTTAATAATTTCTGTAAAATGAAATTTCTATATAATGAAGTGATTTTCTGGTCCCGTGCGACTTCATTATAAGGAAGTTCGACTGTATTAAAGTTTCCTTTCATTCATATCAGAATGAATCTTTTTAGAGAACTTTAAAAAAAATTTCCGATGTAGAAATGCAAAATTTCAAAATAATAATCAAATGAAATTCACGTGTCTCAAGCTACTCATTATCTATCTCACTATCATTCGAAACATTTATCATCTTTCTTCGAAATCAATTTGAATTTCTATAAAGCCCCTGTCATTTGATCTCCCACTAATTGATCGAACATGCACCGATGCATTTATCTCATCTCGATTAATCATACACTTTATCAATTATATCCACCCCCGAAATTATGAATAAGCTTTCATAACAGGAAGCAGCTTCTCTCAAACCCATTGTGGCAAATCATATACATACATCCAACCATTTGTATGTGTATATGTGTGTGAACGAGCTCACACACAAACATAGTGCAAACATATTGGCAAGTACCAACAATAGCAGCAGCAAAAACAGTTACTAATTGTTAATATTATACAATTAACGACGATTTGGAGTGAGCAGCTGACCAGTCGACCGCGTGCTAAGCACTGCAATTCAATTCAATTGAATTCAATCCAACGGAAAACGCATTTATTCATTTGCTAATCATATGGGCAGCCATAAAATTAGCAAGAAATTGTTTTCGTGGATAAATCAGTGAGCGAACGGATGTGAGCGGGGGGAATGAATCTGAATTATTGTTAACGATTATTGAAAAATGCTGTTCGGTATTTTTTGAATCTTCGGAACGTGTCCATAAATAATTTTCGCTTCAATTAATTTATGAGAGAATTTTTGCGCCAACGCGATCGACCTCATTGGGGTCGATTACAATACTTCATACAACAATCA
The DNA here is from genome assembly GCA_020466095.1 of Chlorops oryzae. Classification (NCBI taxonomy): domain Eukaryota; kingdom Metazoa; phylum Arthropoda; class Insecta; order Diptera; family Chloropidae; genus Chlorops; species Chlorops oryzae. The sequence goes on from CM035808.1 coordinate 12,468,338, forward strand.
TTAAGAAGGCAATGATTTCAATGCACTCACCACTGTCGCTGTCACTGTCATCGATTGTGCTTGCTTGATCGCCGCTTACGCTTCCACCACCACCACCACCGCCGCCGCCGCCGGCGCCACCACCCGCACCGGCGCCCATTGAAGAAAGCTGTCCATTCCGGTCATTTAAAACACCATTCGAAGGCAAAGGCGATCGTGAGCGATCGTCATGATCATAGCTGGCAGTGCTGCCGCCGCCGCCGCCACCGCCACCGACCTCCGACGGCTGTGACTTCCAGGTCACGCAATCTTGAGCGCTCCTGTTGCAGGGCGGCGTAGTGGGCAGCCGCCTGTGCCGCTGCACCTGTAGACGAGAGGCCCAAAAGGGCATTTGGCGGCAAGTGTGCGAGCGGATGGTGGCCAGGAAATTGCGTATGGTGCGCTGTCAAATGGTGCGGCAGCGGCGGTGAGCCACGGAACTGCGGTGGTGCCTGTTGTGACATGTGATGTTGCTGCTGTTGATGTTGCTGGTGTTGCTGTTGTAGCAGATGTTGTTGTTGAGCCAAATAATGTTGCAGTGCAGCGGCATGTTGCTGCTGTTGATGTTGCATTGCTGCGTGTTGATATGTCGGGGAATTACTTTGGTTGCTGTTGCCGCCGCCGGCGCCGCCGCCGCTGCTGCTGCCGTTGTTATTGTTGTTGTTATTACTATTACTTATTGGGGAGATACGCGCGCTATTATGCATGGCCGCGGCTGCTGCGGCCGCGCTGCCAGCTAAGATATCCGTTATCATAAAACGCGAACGTGACAACGAGTCACGTTGGAGTGCAACAGCTGTTGGCGGTGCGGTAGCGGTTGACATTTCCGGTGGCATTGTTGTTGTCATTGGATGTGGATTTCTTTTAAATTTATTTTCAATAATCCTTTTAAGTCAAACAATTTTTCTTTTTTCTTTTTCAATCACGATTTAATTCACTTTTGCTTGAAGTTCACACGACACGCATTGCGGGATCTCGCGTTCGCTCTAAAATACGAAAGTCCAGGCCAATTGGTGACTCATTAAGATTCGTACGTTCACTCTAAGAGCCACGCTAGTCTCAACCGTTCTCAAGCGACGTTCAAACCAAACTGAAAACGGCTCGAGAAACCAGGTGCCACTGCGAATGTTGGCAACACGAAAACCAGTAATTCCCTACAAGACCGGTTGGATAGTTGGCACAAGCACAAGCAGATAATTGCACCTGTTATCTCTCTTTCGCGCGCACTTGAATCGGCCACTGTTATTTTTGTCTCTGCCACTCCGCTTCTTTTGTGCCCGCGGCAACAACAAAAAAGTCGCTTAAGTAAATGATTATCATTGAGTGTGTATTACTGGCTGTTGTTATCTCCCTCTCCCTCTCTCTCTTCTCGCGCGCGCTCTCTCTCTCTCTCTCAATTTCTCCATTTAATCGTGTGGTGTATTGCTCTCAGCAATGGCTGACTGTGTGGGGAATTATTCGATGACTAACAGATCTTTTGACTATAAATAGCCAACTTTCCAACTCATTTGGCTGTAAGTAGCCAGATTTCCAAATTGTTTGGCTACAAATAGCCATAAACCAAATTATAGCAACTTTGCTATACTCACCGCTTGGGAGGAGAAACAATCAAACACAACACGATCCGAAAGAGAATTCCCCACCCAAGCACCCCTTCAGCAATTTTGGTATATACCGCTCTCATCTCTCTCGCTCTCGCTCTCAGCAGAAATGGCGTGATGTCTTCATTGAAAACCAGCTCATGCCCAGCATCCGTTTTCATTTTTAGCTCCGCCCCGATTGCAGAACCGGTTACTCGAAATCCGATTTTCAAGAGAAGACAATGAAAAAAGAGTGCCGACTTTTTTCTTCCTCTTTGGTTCCTTTGTACTTTGGATCGGCTTTTAACACTTTTTGTTTGGTTTTTAAACAGTAAATTGACAGCAGTTAACTGATGCCGCGCCGTCGCACACACACACACACGCACGCACACACGAGTGTACTCACACACAAACACACTTGGCGGAAGACAATTGCACAAATGCATTTGAGACGAGTTGTTGTTGTTGTTGTTGTTCTTGTTGTTGTTGGCTATTGGGCGCCTGGAGTTGGGTGGGCATCGATTTCATGATTGTTTCTTTTGTTCCTTCCTTTTGTTGTGCTCATGATTGCCTTTTAGAAAATGGCTTCATTGCAAGAAATATTTGTTTTTTATTTGATTTTATTTTATTTGATTTTTTTTTATGTGAGTTTATTTGTCTTTTGTGAAATTGAGAGCTTTTAGCGCAGACAAATGAGCAGACGAATGAAAATGAGTCAAAGCAGCTGAAGGATTTTCCTGTGATGACGAGAGCTCGAATATGTTTAACCCTCTAATGCCACAAATTTTTTGTCAATAAAAAAAAAAAATCAGAAAAAATCGCTGACTACTTTCGCATTTATTTATATTTTTACAGTGGGGCCTCGATTATACGGAGTGGCAAAAACAAAACCCTTTGAGGGTAATCGAGGCGTCCGGATCTGTCATATTCAATCGTAATAAAACACATGCTTAATCCTAGTTTCTTTACCCTGCTGTCACCTTAAAAAAAGTTACACTAAATGCTAAATGCTTTGATCCACGGTGCATTTCCCATGCAAAATATGTAGTAAATATTAGATTTGAGCTCTTTACGAAAAACTTTGTGTGCCTGAAATAATATTTATTTAACTAATCTCCAGATTTTGGCCTCACAAATATTGTATTTTGGACCAAATGGTCCTAAGGCACCAGCAGTGTTAAATCTTCATTCTAAAAGCCCTGATTCTAAATCGAAGGAGAAAAATAACTTAAAGCTCCTACTACCTCCGAGTTAACAACTTTTTCGGAGGCGAGAACTTCAATGTTATTGTTGTCATCTTCCTCCCAGGCCCGTAGAGAGAAATTTGGGGCCCGGGGGATTTTTTTTCCGGGGTCCTCACAGAAATGTGTGACCAAAACAAAAAAAAAAACCAAATCCCCTTGCCAATTGTGGGCCCCTTCAGAAAGCCCGGGAACTCCCCTTTTCCACCCCGCACATTGCCACCCGCACAATCTCATGATCCATTAACAAGCCATAGCTTTACGGCACCATCAGAAGCCCATTCTTGAGTTCTCTTAATTTTTTGAGGTGCCCTCGACCTGCTTAAAGTCTGACCTTTTGGTTCTTCATTATCACTGACAAAACCTGCCGGATTACAGCGATCACCGAACGAGCGGGGTCCATACTACTGAGGCCCTACTGTATATAATTTACTTATAAAAACTCATGTTTTGACCATATCTCAAAAACTATATTTTAGGAAAATAAGTTTATGCCATTTTCATAATCAGCGAGCCTGAGTCCAAAAAATTTCAGCGTTTCAGCGATGCCCACTCCTTTTCTAAGCTAGTGTAATCTAGTGCCTTATCGAAGCTTTAAAAAACTGGCAGTGGAATCGTTTTGTTTTTCCCTGAGACATTCACTTATCCATTGAGGATATCCAGCAGAAGCATCAAATTACTCTGTTCTCATTAAATATGTAATCGTATCCGATGATAGAATCTACTTAGCTAGATGAAAGAAATCCAACTGGAAACCTCTTCATTCATACCCACTCTGAATCCATGTTGTGAAGCAAGTATAAAAAGGAAACTTTTGGAGGCTTCAAATTTCTGTCACGACAGTGGTCAACTACTAATGACGGAAACGGTCACAGAAGTATCATCATCAACGGAATTTTATTTTTATCAAATTATCTGGACAACGAATAATGATTTTAATCGAGTCCGAGCATGAAATTCTATTAACAATCTGTGATCCGTTAGAAAAATCAAATTAAAAACGAATTTTTTTCTCCACTAATTCAAATTGTCGCCCATTAGATTGCCTTCATATGAGATCATTGTCCACAAAGCGTGACAATTACTCTTCGTTAGCTCAAAAACCGTGTCCACGAATTTCAGTTTTCATTCAATTTTAATGACTTCATTATTCGGACATATTTGTTGTACTTCCAAAAAAAAAAAACAAAATACCACACGCTATTCTTCATGCAATTTGATTCGACTTTGAATTTCGAGCTCATTTACTGACATTGCAACCAAAATTGTTTTAAAGTTTCTTTTTTTTTATATACCTAAGTACCTACATTATTTTCACATTTGACACATTTGAGGAAGCCATTTTTGAATGACTTTCACTGTGGCTTTAATATTTTACTAATGGAAAGAATATCCCTTAAAATACCCTCTTCAAATCCTAAAGTTCTCCGCTGATCTCTGCTCGAGATAACCTGAACTTTTATTTGCAAATTATGTGAGGGCTTTTAACACTTGTCGGGCCTTAATTAGCTGCTCAGTGTGCTCTAAAAAAAAGTGGAGCGGGGAAAACATTTTCGTAAATCATTCTGAGAAGCTCAATTGGGGTGGCGAAAATAACTCCCACTTTAAATTAAAATTTTCACACCCTTAAGCTCTTCAAACGCTTTTGGTAATTGCTTTGACACTTCGAACGAGAACACCCCCTTGGGCCGTACTGTTCTATCTAAGATGAAAGCAGTCACATAATCTGACAATTTATGTTCCCAGAATGAAGTGTCGGTTTTTGAATACACGATTTAGCGCCAGCGTTGCCATCACATTTATTGGCAAAACTGATGTTTGCAGTAGCGGAGCGAAGGGGGTTCGAAGGGGCAGCCGCCCCGGAGGTCAATCTTTGTAGTTATTTTTATTGAGGCCGCTATAGGGACGGCATTTCCTGCATTGTGCCCCCATCGTGCCCCGGGCGCCAAAATGTCTCGCTGCGCCACTGGATGATTGAAAATTCGAACAGTCACGTCCATAGTTTTTGGGTCCTTATCAAAAAAGTACTCAAACCTCTTCTTATCAGGGGGAAGTGCTTTTACCGAAACAGTTTCAATACCTTTAAAAATGGCAGCCCTTTTAAGAGAAAAATTCCCTCATCCGAAGGTCATATTTCCGATGGGCTTTGTATTTAAATTTCGACCAATCAATACCTTGGGAATATTTAGAATCAGGTCCAAAGGTAGGAATCAGTGGCGTAGCGAGGCATTGACACGATGGGGGAACAATGTAGGAAATGCCGCCCCCTCCAACCGGCCTTAATAAAAATACCTTTATAAAAATTGAAATATGATTTGGCGCCCGGGGGCGGCTGCACACTTAGCCCCTTCCCCCTCGCTACGCTACTGCTAGGAATTTTGGTGGAGAAAAGTGTAACAAAAAAAGGGGGAGAAAATCACATGGCTGTCAAGGCTAAAGTGATTGTGGAATTTTGGGCTCCTTCGAGAAGTTAAAGATCGAAAATAAAGTAGAAATAATGCCAAAGAAATCGATCTCCCCTTGGGCCGCCACTCTGGGCCTCTTGAGCAAGTACAGTCCGCGGATATAACCCATATCCTCCTATCCATTCTCTTTTTCCAGGCCTGAATCGAACTGAAGACAGTGCAAAAAATTATGTCGATTACAGAGAGAGGTGAAGTGATGGTTCCGAAAAGGCCCAGCCTCTTTGAAGGAATTTCTTCCAAAGCCCGATGGTTTTCTTCTTTTTTATTGTTTTTTTTTTTTACCTCACGGAAGGAAATCCCCGGAAAATTCTCTCTATGCAGCCGGCAACAAGTCCTCGAATTTAAAAAAAATTTCCCGAAAATTTAGGGACCACTTTCCGTTTAAAACATTTCTTTGTGAAAAAAAAAAAATCCCCAGAACCATTGCCAGTTCATCCCTCAAAGATCACGATATTGCGTGACGTGCATCAACTCTCCGAAGGAACGTCTCGTCGCCAGTCCGTCAAGCCAAACGATGCGGTTCAGCTTTTTAATTTTTACGTTCCCTAACCCGACTTGGATTTGATGAAATGACATGATGACGAGATTTTAACATTGCGACTTCATGAATGAAATCACTTTACTGACGTTATAAATCGGCTGGCATTTCGGGGCGCCATTCAACCTCGCTGCAGCAGCAACGCCTTTGAACTTTTAAAATATCAAATGAATTGAAAATACGATTGCCGGACGTGAGCGTTTCAAAAACCAAAAACAAAAAGAGAGAAGCCAAAAATAGGGGGAAGAAAATAAAAAATAAAATAAAAACGTTAATGAGCGACCGCGACCGAAAATCCGGCATATCACAGGTGATTATTTTCGGCTTAACTGAAAGGAGCGCCTTCAAGACGAACGTACATCCATGCAAACAAACATTCATAAATTCGGTGCACATAGAATGAAAGAAATTTAGACGTTTGTGCGATCATTCTTACCCAAATTTCGTGTGGCTCCCACAATTCGAAAATTCGCTAACGTGACGCTAAGTCGCTGCCGCGGCCGCGGCGTCTCAAAAGGCGATTAACGAAAAGCGGTAAATGTTGTGTTAAGCTTCAATTAAGCTTTTTTTTTTGGTTTATTTAATTTTTATGTTTTTTCTTGATTCCATCTTCCTTTGTGCCGCATTCGGTTAAGGTGAAATTAATAAGCTCCTGAGGACTTTTCCATTTTGAAAAGATTATTAAAAGTCAACAGGATGTCGAAATGGCTTTGGGCATAAGTGTTGACTGACGCCACACGCCAGCTCAAAATTTTCAAATAAAAAATTTAAAAAAAAATATTTATAAAAAAATTAATTCTCTTCTCGAAATCTCTTTCGGTAGTTCGGTGCTTTGCCAATGGCAATGTGGGTCACAAAATAGCGCGTCGAATGTCAGACAGTAGCTTCGGTGTCCTTCACGCTTTCTCGGGAATCATTAGCTAATTGATGTTCGCGGCTCACTCATTTTTGCAACTTCTAAAGATCGTTTAGATTCTTTGGAAATCAAAAATGATTTACTGTGATTTTATTGAGAAGCAATGAACAGAGCCGTTGTTATGGGGGATCTTCAATAATTTTTTATGTTATTTTGATTTCTAAACATTTTAAATGTATAAGGCCCAAAAATATGATGAGTCCTAAATGAATCAGAAATGATTCCGAAATAGTTCCGAAACATTTTCAAAATATATGACCCGAAGTATGAGTCCGAAATGAGTCCTAAATGAATCAGAAATTATTCTGAATTGAGTCACAACCATTTTCAAGTATATGACGCGAAATATGAGTCGTAAATAATCAGAAATGATTCCAAAATTAGTCCGAAACATTTTCAAAATATATGACCCGAAGATATGAGTCCGAAATGAGTCCTAAATGAATCAGAAATGATTCCGAAATAGTTCCGAAACATTTTCAAAATATATGACCCGAAGTATGAGTCCGAAATGAGTCCTAAATGAATCAGAAATTATTCCGAATTGAGTCACAACCATTTTCAAAACTATGACGCGAAATATGAGTCCGAAATGAGTCGTAAATGAATCTTAAATGATTCCGAAATAGTTCCGAAACATTTTCAAAATATATGACCCGAAGTATGAGTCCGAAATGAGTCCTAAATGAATCAGAAATTATTCCGAATTGAGTCACAACCATTTTCAAGTATATATGACCCGAAATAATGAGTCGTAAATGAATCAAAAATGATTCCAAAATTAGTCCGAAACATTTTCAAAATATATGACCCGAAGTATGAGTCCGAAATGAGTCCTAAATATATAAACAAAAATAAGATGCTCAGAAAATTGAGTCAAAAATGAGTCCGAAAAAAGTGGGGCTCAAAAATATGAATCCGTCATTTTTACAAAATGCTCAAATAAATTATTCTGATATGAGTCCGAAATTTTGTAGAAAGCGCAAGGTTCATAAATTGAGTCCGAAATGAGTCCGAAACATTTTCAATTATAAGGCTCAAAAATACGAGTCCGAAGTGAATCAAATATGAATCAGAAATGATTCCGAAATAAGTCCGAAATATTTTCAAAATATATGACCCGAAGTATGAGTCCGAAATGAGTTCTAAATATATAAACTAAAAGAAGATGCCCAGAAAATTAAGTCGAAAATGAGTCCGAAAAAATTGTTGTGCCCAAAAATAAATAGGAGTCCGAAATGAGTCCGAAATTTCGTAGTAAACGCAAACTTCTGACAAATTGAGTCCGAAATGAGTCCGAAAACTTTTCAAAATATAGAGCTCAAAAATATGAATTCGAAATGAATCCTAAATGAGTCAGAAATTATTCCGAAATTCTTCCGAAATGTGTTAAAAATGTGCTACTGAGAATGTGAGTACGCGAATATGTAGAAGATATCAGGCTTAGAACATGAGTCCGAAATTTTTAAAAATTACGAGGCTCGGAAATATGACTCCGAAATATTTTGAAAATGCGAGCCGCAAAGAATTGAGTCCGAAAATCATTTCCTAAAGCCTCCTCTTTTGTAACAAATTTCAGACCCATAAATCTGAAAACTCCGAAAATGTCTTCTCTGGAATTACTATCGAAAATCCGATAATGTCTTCTCTGGAATCACTATCGAAAATCCGATCCTCTTATGTTCCTTTTCAAATAAATGATTTTTATACCCAAATCGAATAAAAAGAATCCAAACTATTCTTGAAAATTATAACCCACAATGGTCATAAAAATTCACCTCATTTCCTTGCATCTCAACTCAATCGAAATCAAATCAAATTCGCTTCATAATCGCTTATTTATGCGATTTCAATCGATCCGGAGTATTTGCCTCCATTCCATTCCGTACTAGTCTTTTATCTATATACCCCTTTAATGCTTTTATGCCTTTTCAGCTTATCTTAGTCACATGCCAAGGTGATTCGAAACGAAGTTAGTCACATTTAAGTGCAAATGTTCGTAAATTAATTTCACAAATCGATTTCTGTTTGCACACAAACCGAACGAACCACGGACGATGACGACGGACGGCAGACGGACGAACGGACGAAAGGAGCAAAAACTCAGCGGAAAAGCGATTTTATGTCCTGATAAGCTTTAATGGCGGTAATAATGCATAGAAACTTTGGCAGATGGGAGTGCAATGCAAATTCAGGTTGTGATCGGTGGGGTATATGGTATTGGGGGGCTACTCTGGGGCGAAGCTAGTTGATTTAACTGTGCACAGGTGTTTCGAATGTTCTCTGAAGTTTTTAGAACTTGATATGACATGCTTTTTCACTTTTCATTTCAAATGTGTACTCAACTGAAGGGGGCTTTGACAAGTGTTTTCTTAAACAGCTAACAAAAGGTTTGGGCTTTCGGTTCTGTTGTCACAACCAGAAGGATCACATGGTTTTAATGGAAAGTCGAAGAGACCGGTGATTATATTCAGGACAAATTAGAAAATTGAAAATAGTCACAATTTTCGTACCAATGACAATTGGTCACGAAAGCATTTGATGTCGAGGTGATATAATTATCACAATTTGCCAATTTCAAATGGTCACACATGTCACAGGAACGATTCTGCACAGATGGGACTATGTAGCAGCTTCTTATGAATTCTTATGAGAGGGAAATTCTTCAAAATTTTCTGACGGCCATACTTGAACTTCCATTTTTAGAATGTGGTAAAGTGGCAGAAAAATATTTTAGGAGGAGTTTTGGTTGGTCTCGTTTTCAGAAAATTATTTAGGGAGTGTTCTTGGGTATACTCGGTTGCGGAAAAACTATTTCAGAAGAGGCCTTAGTCTTAAATTTACAATATTCACTTATATGCTATATAAATTTTCCCAAAATGGATCCGTTATTTTCGAGATGTTGGGTATTTGAAGTCCTCAAAAACTATGCCCCATGTTCTCAAATTTTTTGTTATGTCTTTAATTGTTCAATTCTCCAGAGGCTGTGAAATTAAGCACTTATAAAGCCTAGGCAGTTGCGGTAATGCCGCCTCAGACAGCGGCCTAATTTTCGCCTTCTCTGTTATTGATGCATTGACGGTCAGAATTTCCCGCCCCTAAAAATTTTCCGCCCTAGACAGCTGCCTCTTCGGTAAATCCGCCATTGCCTCCGCCCATCAAATGCATTTTTCTTATCACAGTGGATCAAAACCGAATCGAACTCAATCAGAAATTTTTCATTTAAAAAAAAAGTCTCGAAATTTTTCCTTCCTTTTTAATTTGGTTCACATTTCAACAGAGTTACCTTCACTTCCTTGAGTACATTTAAATGCAAAATTTCAGTAAAAAAAAAAAAAAAAAAAAAAACACCCGTGATTGTAATTTACTCAAATGCCGGAAAATGCCTCAACACATAACGTTTCCCTTCTTTTCTCTTTTGAAATTTAAAATCTTAAATAAATTTAATGCATTGGTGACAAAAAGCCAGACATGCTGTCTCCCCGCATGCACACTAAAATATCAGCAAGCGGCGACGATGACAGCTTAAAAGGCCGACCGAATGAATGCAAAGTCAAAGGGAGGAGATTATCGTAGGAGAGCGAGAGAACAGCGTGTGCCGGCGTGATTTTGGAAATAGTCAGATTGGATATGGTGCGCACAAATAGATAAGATCGAATTTATGAACGATCGACACTCTGGCCATGGATGATCAAAAAAGATATCCATACATAAAAAGTGCGTTACGTGGGCTACCCATTAAAATCATTGAAATTTTTATTTCTATTTTTTTTTTTTTTAATCTTTATTGTCATTCAATATCCTATTAGAAGCGTTGTTAATGATGGCTTCAAGTATCTGTTTGACTAAATTAGTGCGATCGATCGGGCCACTCTAGGGGCCATTTGATAAGCTTAATAATCTTTATATTTGCTTCAAAGGAATAAAAATAAATAATGATAATAAAATCCATTTCGATATATAATCTCGATATGCATAAAAGAGGTTTCCTCAAATTTTGATGAGCAGAGCTCCTCACATTGCGCTACGTGCAAGTAAAAATCTAAATATGCACACGAGTCGGAAATATTATTGGCCGCCTAAAAGCATGCTTGTGTATATTTTATTTTGCATTTTAATTCGATCACGTTACAATTCTGATTAAGTTTGCGTAATTCATAACGTAAGGCATTACGGCATGTAAATTGTAATTGAGTCATATACAAAATATGAAAACTTTTGCGCATAACTAAGCGCTCTCTCAGTCTTAGTGCCTGTATATGCATGGTAGCTTATTGCCGCCTTCTTCCACAGGCCGGGGCATCCCAGCCTTTTTGAAAAGGCATCTCTAAATGAACAGCTCGAATGATATTCCACTAGCGCAGCATGGCGCAAAATGGAAATGCAGCCAAACGGAAAAGGAAATGTAATTCACAGTTGAACTGTACAAGTATGAGCTTGTCGGTTTGTGTGTGTGTGTGTGTGTGCATGCTCTTGTGTGTGAGAAGCTGAAATGAAAAGGAAATTGCCAACTGTCATTCAACCGTGCGCAACATAAGCCATCACCTTCAAAAACAAATCAAATTATCACCAGAGGAGGTGTCGACGCATCTACGGATTCGAAGTAAAGGAATGTGGATGGATTCCTCGGCGATGGCCCTTAAAATGATGTTTTCTCAATTTTTTAGGGTTTTTTTTTTATTGTTTTTTGTTTTTGTTATTGTTTTTGTGTTTGTTTTAAAGTCGAGTGTGCCCAATCCTAATTTCGTATTCATGGATTGGGAATTACAGAGAATTTTATGCTACAGATCGTTGAGGCAATTTGAAATTCACTTGAATTTGTAATGCGTGGAAAATTTGCATTTATTACAAAATGCAATTGTCCTTTTTACATTTTCCCCCAAAGCTCCATGAACTGGGATCACACAAATGTATGTACGAATGTACGTATAAATGGAAAAAGGAAATTCCATTTGAATTGCGGTGGATACCCAAAATTTGTCCAAAGAGGTTTATTAACTTTCAAAATTGAAGCTATTGACCCGAAATAGATTATTTGTAAGTTAGTTTTTATCTACGAATGAGGTTTTTTATACCATTATAGGGATTGAAATTGAAATTCGTATGGGTAGTAAAAGTGTTTGCAATTTCCCTTTTACTGAAAGGAAGAAAACAATACTGATAATACATAAGCTGAGATAGTTATAAACATATTCCATTTAAGTTGCTGCTTGAAACCCTTTAAAACTCTCCATCTAAAATGGTTTCCAATGCACTGAAATTTGCATTCATGATCTCTACTAAATACCGCTTAAACATCGCCTTTTAAAGGCGACTAAAATATTTTGAAGCAAAACAATTGTTCTCCAAAAGCAATAGGTTCTTTGTATTCTACGACATTAGATTGTAATGCATAGGAAAACGGAAATTATTTAAATCCAGCACCTAAAGGTATGCATTTGAATATATAAAACTCGATTTGTGTAATTTTAAGCCTTTCTCAAAGAAGGTGTAACTCAAAAAATCCTTGCTAAAGATGCCTTTATGTTTAAAGACCTACATAAAATTTTCTCATCATCGGAAATAATTTTAATATTTTTACACGTAGTTTTAAGTGTTGAATTTCAATATTTTCTGCTGCCCCAATAATACACATACGTATTTTAACTTTAAAAAAAAAACTCAACTATATTATTTTCATTCATACATAATTGGCAAAAAAAAAACGGAATCTCTTAAGAACAAATTATGTGAGTAGGCTTTTAAACAATCAAAATCAAATAATTTAATACAATATCTAACGAACAATAACCTTTCCCATTTCATCAAATAATTCCTGCCACTGGAAACCCAGTTTCCCTTCTTCCAAACGAAGCCTACACATTTTCGGAATGTGTTTGAAAAGACATTGAAATGGCGTATACTGCTCCAGGCAATTGGCGTCGGCAACTAAAATCAATTTATGTTTGGCACGCGTAATCGCAACAGTCAGGCGTCTCTTATCCTCTAAAATTTCCACTTCACGCAAGCGATCCGAATTTTCAGTCCGTGGACAGCCAGTCTTTGTTCCCGAATAAACTATAATATTCTTATCCCGTCCTTGGTACTGATCGACGGTATTCACTTCGACAGAAGCAAAATTCAAAGCTAACGATTGTGATTGGTGGTATTCGTGATATTCCTTGAATAGTTTTTTCAGCAATTCGACCTGAGCACGATACGGTGCAATGACACCAATATTTGAAGCATCATAGTCTTCGCTAAGCAAAGCTTTAACAATATGAAGGACGATGGCAGCTTCACAGTAGTTGGTATATTTTGAAAGCCTTTTCTTACTTTTCATTTGCTTACTTTGCTGAGGACTTTGCTCGATTTCTTCTTTTTTATACTTTTGCTCGATTTCCTCCTTGTACTTTTGCTCGATTAGCTCACAAGCTGTGCTGTGTTTAGTGCTAGCAAACTCGAAGGAACGTTCACTACAGTCTGCAGTATCCAAAAGAAAAATCGATTGATCGATATGATTCTGAAGGATGCGTTGCAACCATTTTTGTTGTTCAAATTGTAACTTTAGAGTTAAGGTTGCCATTTCAACGGTCGTCGAACCGCATTTCAATGCTCCTTCATAGGTCAATTCATTAGCCAATTTAGTTATGGTCTTATTCATACGATATTGTAATGATAATGTTGAAGTCGCTTCGTCGCTATCCAAACGGTAGAAGAGTGTTATATCAGCTCCTCGTTTTCGTGCTTCCTTCGAACGTATTACAGGTGGCAGTTGATCGGGATCACCGACAAGAACAAATTTCGTACAATAGTATAGTGGACGCAACACAATCGGTTGCATTACCTGCGTTGCTTCATCGACAATGCAATAATCGAAACGATGATGCAGGAATATACTGTGCGATGTTCCTAAACATGTGACTCCAATTATCCTATAGGCAGCGTATTTCTCGGATAACTCTTTTTCGGTTTTACAATCTTTCATAATTAAGCTTTCAGCATAATTTTGTAGATCCGGATGAACACGTCCACTTCGTCCAATACGTAATATTGGCAAATCATATTGAATTAAGCGAAGCAAAAGATTATCCACAGCGGAATGGGTATGGCTAGTTATTACCACTGACTTTCCCATTAAATGAAGCAAGCGCACAAGAGCAACGAGCGTTTGGGTCTTGCCTGTAATGGATTTCAATTGAAAATATAATCAAATAAAATTTTTTTTTTTTTTTTTGAAGATTTTCCTCACCTGTACCCGGCAAACCTTTAATGAGCATGTAACTATCGGTGGTTAGGGCTTTGAGAACAGCACTACGTTGAAGACTGTTCAGTTTTTCCAATATTTCTCTTCCTTTTGTAGCAATTATTTTTGGCAGGGTCTTAACGAACGTCGGAGGCTTTTTGTCCACGACAATTTCTCTTAAACTCGCTGAGCGTTCGGCTTGATCGAGGAGAAGACTTAAATTGGTGTAATTGAAAATCATATTCGATTGCGATTCATGCTTGTCCACGATGAAGCTATGATCGGCATAATTTTGCCTTAGATCACGCTCTAAGCCAACAGTAAGGGTTCTCGATGTTATTTCTTGTAAGAAACCAGCTGCAATCGCTAAACGTTTTGTTGAACTGACAATAACGTACTCTCCTGGCGTGAACTAATTAATTGCATTTTTTTTTTTTTTAATTCAATAAATGCTCTCTATAAATTCATAATTCCATTTAGCTTACCCCACTCAGTGTTAAGTCCATATCTTCATTCTCATTCTGCAATTTCAAAACATGAATATAACGCATATCTTCTTGAGTAACGGTTCCATCCAAAGCAAGACCTACAATGGCACGTCCCTGCCGTTGTCTGGCCTCAGGACTTTCAGTCCAAAGTGCACGCTGATAGTTTGACTGTCGATCGTTTTGTTCCTCCAAAGCAAGCAACGTACACCAATGCATAAAATACTCATAATCCAGTGGACGAAGATGACTCGTCACTTGCTGTATGACTTTATTCAATGGATGATTCTCTCGCAGTTGCAATTCAGAATCAGACTTGGCAAAAGTACAACAAATTGTTGCATATGGGCAATTAGAACAAGCGCTATGATGTGAAATCGGTTCAGGCAATTCGAAAGGACGTTTGTGATAACTTAGCGAACTTTTGTTAGTTTCAAAAAAAAAATGTAGGAGAACTTACCATTAATGCATGAAACTAACCTAATTAATTCTTTTCATATTTCTATTCATTTTTATTTAACAAGCTTTTCACATTCAGAAAGGAATAATATTGCAATGAAAACCAAAAAGGACTAACCCCTCTGTATAAAAAAAAGTTGTAAATTAAGTACCTATCTCATCTCAAGAAGCTTTCAAGTCTGTCTAAACGTGCCTTAAAAGAACTACTAATAATAATTTTTTTTTTTTCACCTTCACGTTATACTGTTGAATTTAATGTTATCAATTTAGGCGATTATGTTTGATGCAAATAAGGAAAAAGTTTGTTGAGTAGCCGCCAATAGAATAAGAAATTTCCTAAGCGTATCAAAAGGGAAAGAAAATATTTTGTTTTTTTTTTATTCGGAATAATCAGCAAGCTTTTTTCTTTTGCATCAAATGAAATTGTTTGAAGGTTTATATAAATATTTACATAAGTAAAACAATGCATAGTGTTGGGACCAAAAACAGAGAAACATATTTTAACACTATATGGGCTTATTGTGGACCTATGGCGGGCTTGCACTTGTTGCCGATTCACATATAAAATTTAATAAAATTGGTATATGGAATATTTTCACATTATTTTTCGCTCTCTATTACTGTTTAGAGAGCGTTACTATAGTCCAGATATCATTTTTATCACGTTCACTTAAAATGGGTAACAAGTGGAAGTCCTCAATTTAGGGATAGCCCGTTTCGTTCCTAGCTGTAAGCACTCTAAACACATCATCCACACATTTAAAAAATTAAATTTATATGTAGTTTTATGAATTCTTAATCTGTGCCTTTTTCTATTAAATAAAATGCAATTTTCATATTTACTAACAAAATGTGTAAGCATAATTACTTTAAGGAGCAGTCAGTCGTATTGTATATTCCTAAATCGTATCGTGGTATTCAGCTCTATTCAGGCATATTCTAGAAATCGAATTCGAATAAAACAACTCGAAATCTACGTGATTTCAATACAAATTTTATCTATTTCGAATTTTTTTTTTGGGGGGATTCGTTTTCTAGAGCATTCCTGAGTGTTTCTGTTGCCAGTTTTTAGGGGAATATTCCCCCGAAGGTCTCAAATTAAAAAAAAAACTTTCCTCAGATAAACTCACGGACCAAAAGACAATGTTGCCAGATTTTTAGGGAAATATTCCCCTGAATGTCTAAAAACAAAATCTTGGTCTCAAAAGGTCTTTAAAAATTTCCTTGACCACTTTTCTCCCCTAAGACTTCACTAAAGGTCAGAAATGCATTTTAATTTTTGGAAGATTCCATTAGGATTTATTCCTGAGAACATTTTTTTATTTAAATAAAACGTCTTGATAAACAAGGTCATCAATGACTTCACCGGGACATATAAGTGACATTGTCACGCATTACTCCTCGGGTGACAAACGAGTATTCCTCTGAGATTACTTGGATTCTGACTGGCCTTTCTAAGCACACTGCAGAAGTGAATACAAAATTTTGAACATTTTGAAAGCCCATTTTCTACGGAGAAAAAATTTTAAAGAAAATATTCTGGGATTATTCAATTAAAATAAGGCTTAGGATGGGACAACTTTTTTTTTCAAATTTTAAATTAATCGTCATTAGCGTGTTAGCTAGTAAAGACTAAGGAGTATCAAGGATCTGTAAGCACAGTAGGTCCACATATATAATTTATTGATGCTCCAAAATGATTGTAGATCCTTTCTAAAACGAATCTTTCTTTTTCTACGCTCTAGCCTCAGCAGAAATTTATGCACCAAATCGTTGATCCGGAACAGCTGAATACTGCAGCCAGTATTATCAATGCCTACGCCCGTGGGTTTCTTGTTCGTCGATTGTTTCAGACCGAACAAATTCAGCGTGTCGTCCAAACCATACGCGATACATTGATATTTGTTCTCAATTTGCACATGGAGACAATGGAAAACTACGATGAAGCTAATACCACAGCGAATATAAAGCTAAAAGCACGGCTACTTCAACAGGTGAGGAAGACAGCTGAATTCATTCCGCTTTCCAAATACTTTAAATACTTTTTTTCCTTCCAAGTAGCTAGCTTCGGCGAGTCGCACGTTGCATTTGATTTTCTTTCACACAAGCGTCAAGGAACGTATGGAAATCATATCAAGAGATCGGAAACGCATCAAAGCGAAGTTACTCTCGATGAGCTTAAAAAGGTGAGTGAATTTTATTTTATTCTTTAATTTATATTCGTAAAAATATTTTTTTTTTGTTCGACAATATTAAAATAGATCACCAAGGGTTGCTTGATGCTGATCTTATCTACGGTTTTCAACAAAAATAAGAGATTAATTTTCTTGTTATGGAGTTCTGACTTAAGTTATGTTAAGTTTTTAATGACACGAATAAAAATCATCTATTTGATGGATGAAAAAACAAAAGTAAAATGTATATCGCATGTTATCTATCTAACCAGAACGTCCACGGGGCCACGATCAACAATGTTGCGATGGTGACGGTGTAGCTAAATTTTTGAGCTCATTGATGCCATAACGCATCTTAGCCGATGATGATGACGTAGCAGTCGTCGATTGTAGACCGAATTTCTTTTCATTCTGATCTCCAAATGAAGTCACACAATCGCCCGGCACACAGGCATTCTTATTCTTCTCTGCCCGATTGCGTTCTTCTTCGACCAACAAGGCATCAACTTTCGCCATATGCTCCAATGTTTCAGCCTCCACCTTGCTGATCGAGATACTTTTCTTCTCGATACGCTTGCAATCCGCAACTTTTGGCGAAATAGCCGTACGCGCTCCATCTTTATCATGTTGAAGGCATACATTACTGACCAAATGCCGCGGTAGCTTACTCCTTTCCATGGCGCACATATTGGTCTGCTTGTACTCGTTGATGGCCTTCTTGAATGGATACAACGAACGTTGTTTATTCTTTGCGTCCTCCATTAGTGAATAAGCATATTTGAAGAAGTAATTATCATCCTTCTCGTAGAGTTTCGAACTATCGCAAATCGCAGCTTTCCTTTCGCGTTCGCGGGCGATTCGTTGACGCTCTTCCTCTTGTGCCATCAATTGTGCGCGCACACACTTGGCACGCTGTATTTGCTGCAGACGATCAGCTTCGGCGAATTTAGCATTGACTTCCGAATTCTTGAAACGTTGCGCCACCTCGAATCGACGGATTTCACCCTCACGCTCCTCGGCCACACGGATTTGTTCCATTTCTCTGAGCTGTCCTTCGATTCGTTGCTTTTTGAGCTCCTTCTGGCGATTATGCTTCACCTGCTCTTCCTTGTCGAATTTCAATTTCATCGTGCTAATATCGCGCCTTAAACGATCGGCTTCGGTGTCTCGTATTTGCGCTTGAATCTTCTCAAGGATCTCCGTATTCTTTTCAATCTGCTTCTGTCGCTCGATGCCGAACTCTTTGGCCTGCGCCGCTTTCAGTTTCTCCAATTCGCGATGGCCAACATTATAGACACAGCAGAGACGGTCCTCGATTTCATCGTACATCAATTCACCTAAATGATTAAAGAATTTTTAAAGCCATAGAAGAGGATCATCATAAAAAGTAATCAAAGAACTGCCTTTGCATCATAATCTTCCGATATCGATTGAAACTAAATTCTGAAAAAAAAAAAAAACTCACGTCTCTTTCTATCCTCGGCCATTTTCATTGCTTCGACAGCATTCTTTCGAAGCATCTGACGTTTCTTCTCAATGGCCTGTCTTTCCTTTTCAATCTGGGCTTTCATTTCAGCATCAATTTTCGCTCGCTCCTGTTTCTCCTCCTCGAGTTTTTCCATCTTGATCCTATTGCGTAAGCATTCCCTCTCCCTGATTGTATCGATGATCTCTCGCCGGTAAGTTCTTTCGGTCTCTGCATGTTCCTGTTTGCGATCCTGTTCTTCACCAATGTAGAATATCGATTGCAACTGACAGGACGCCTTATCGGCTAATTCTTGCTTCTTCACCGACTCTTCAATCAATTGATTCACTTCGAATTGAACCTCTCGGGCGCGTAGCATTTCGCTTTGTATCGCTGCCTTCGTAAGGCTACGTGGTCCCGGTTTTAACTTTTGTATCAAAGTTTCGGCTTTAGCAATTTTATTACGGCGCAATCCTTCGTAAATCGCTTTACTGGCTTCAAGCGATTGTCTTGCTGAAATCACAAAGGAAATTGGAGAGAGAAAAAAAAAAGGATTCTTTAAGGTAAAGAAATTTCGAATGGAAAAATCCTTTTCCTTTTTTTTTCTTCTTCTTTTTCGATGCAGTAAAATCAAACTTCTAGAATTCTGTGTGTGAATTGATTTGAAAGATCGAAATTTTGTTGATAATTTCAAGGCATACTTAGATATTTATATATAGATATGTATATGTATCAGACCTGTTAAATAATGATTATTTAATTAATGATTAATTAATCAGATTATTTTTTTCTTATGAGTGAAATAGTCATTATTTAATGATTATTTTCGTATGACCTATATTAATCAATGATTGCGATTACCAAATAATCATGAAATAATAAGGATTATTTCAGATTAATGAAAAAAATCATAAAAAATCAAAAAATAATCAAAAAAATAATCCCGATTAATTTTAGATTATTTTTGAATATTTTTGAGTTTTTTTTGATTATTTTTGATTTTTCCTGATTATTTTTGGGTTTTTTGATTTTTTTTGATTATTTTTGATTTGTTCTGATTTTTTTTGATTAATTTTAATTATTTTCAATTTGTAATTGAATAACATCGTTTTTCCAAAGTTTCCCTATAGTCCGTGGGACCGGCACCGGACAAGTGAATTCACCGGCCACCTGTGGTTAGGACCACCCCTCGTCAAACCACCGGCAATACTTTCGAGAGGCGAATTTTACATTGCGATGTCATAGGCAAGGACATATGGGCCCCTCGCTGTACTACATTTAATTATATTCAATTTCTAATTGAATACCATAGTTTTTCGAAACTTTTCAAATAAGAAACACTAGCACTTGTTCATTTTAAAATGTGAGCGAAAATTCCGAAACACAGCCAGAGAAAAAACTTAAATCGCCTCCAATCTATTTGCGCGAGCGGAGCTCTAGTGCACTTGTTGGCAAATTGGCTAGTTTGTTAGGAAATAACAACTTTCATGTTGTTCCCTTAACAAAGGGTAACATTCACGAAACAAATCTTAATCGGGATTTAACAGGTCTGATATGTATATATGCATTTATATATATTTTTGTTTTAAGAGGGTTCAAGAAAAATCTGGAATTCTTTGAACGGCTCTTATGTATGTAATTCAAATTGGGTTTAATAACAAAAAATTTTGACCTTAAATCTTTCCGGATGACGACGTTTATTAACGGTTAACACAAGAAGTGGTCACTCAAGAATGTCAGAAGACAATCGAAATTGGTGAGATTTACTTACCATTGGTATCTTTCTCTTCGACCTGCCGTTTTACTTCGGCCAATTTCTGTTCCGGTGTTATCTGGGTGTTCAGGGACAAATATGGTTCATGCACCGTGCACGTCCCCAATTTTTTCGCTCTTCGGAACGTTCTTCAGAAGATTGCCGATTTGGATACACTATTGGGCGAAGCCATAATGACCATGGTTTGCCGTTATTGCATGGTTCTTTAACTGATAGAAATTGTAGCCATTTTTGAAATTTCCAAGCATTATTGGACGAAGTTAGAAAAAGTTTTTGTTTCCTTCCAAAATGGGAACATAAGCCAATTTGCCTATTTATTCATGGGTGTTTAAGTACAAAATGCTACGAAATTTGCATTTTCGGATAATTTCCAATAGAATTTATTGGGTTTTCAATTTTAGAAAAAAGTTTTTGATATTTTTCATCTTATCCATTAAAATCGAAAATTATGAAAAGCATCAAATTTCTTGGTTTTAATTAATTAATTAGACATTTAAGAATAAAATTAAAAATTTATACAATAATCTATTATGAAAATTATTTATAAAGGAAATAAATGAGAAAATTAATTACAAGTTAGTTTAAATTAATTTAGATTATTAAAAGTTATTAATTATTTAATAAATATTTTATAATTTAAAAAGAAAATTAGAAAAGTCTTAAAATTTTTAATTATTGGTGTTCAATTAACATGTTAATTAATTAATTAAAAGTAATTAAAATTAATTGTACCAACTTCAAATTAATTAATTAATTAAATATTTATAAATATTTTATATTTAAAGAAGAAAATAGAACAAGTAATTAAATTCATAGTTATAATTAATTAAATAATTAAAATTAATTACAATTAATTATATTAATTAAGTACATATTTATAACAATTAATTTTAGTATTTTTTAAAAGTAAAAAATTAGAACAAGTTTAAAGACATTTTATTTCTAGGTGTCAATTAGGCATGTTATTATTAATTAAAAGTACATACATATTATTGTACTAATTAAAATAATTTAAATATTCTTTATTGTAAAATAACAAAACTATTGAACAGTCATTACAATTCTGTATAGTTCATAATTAATTAAAACGGCAATAAATTAATTACAATATAATTCGATTACTATTTTATATTTAATTAAGAAATTGAATAATTCATATAATTTGTTTTTTAAATAGATTAATTGGAATAATTAAAATCCGTTGGTGCTCATTTTATATTTATATTATTTATTTAAAATTAATAAACTATTTAATCAATTGATTAATTAATTAAATAATACGCAGGTATAAAGCCGCTCTTTTAATTAAGGGTAAATTAAGAAAAATTAAAATTAATTAATTAATTAATTAATTATTTTGTATAGGTTTTTTTATTCGCTATTTGAAAGAGAATTCCTTAAAATATTATTAGACTTATCTTAAATAATTAAAGATTCTTAAAATATGTATAATAATAATTTTTATGTAAATAGAATTAAGTGGTTCAAACAAAATAGAGTGCCTTCGGTGTCGACTTCGATGTCCCGACCAAGTCACGTTTTGTCACGCATTTCTGTTTCTACGCATGCGCTGTGAGTGCCAAAACAAAGCCAAAACAGGAAAAACCCTTCTCCCACACAACTTAGTGCCACGCGGCTTTGACATTTTCGCTTACAATGAACGAATGTCTCTCTTTAAATGCTCTGACGTATGCTTTCCATAGGTCCGTCCACGCTTTTTACAAACATTTTCACATTATCGTGCATTCCAGCATTTTCCTTTTCTCAGTTTCAAAGTTTAAGTCAATGAAGTCTGGAGTCGACTGCAAATTCGCGCTGTTACCGCGACTTAAGTTGTCTGGAAAAGATGTAAGTTTTTCTTTAAAAAACAAAAAAAATAAAAATGTCTTTGCAATTTCTTGAAGTTCCTTTCCAAAAACCAAAACAACAATCCAATGCCTCATAACCATAACCATTATTTTGTTTAATTTCAAATTCTTATCCATTCTTATTCCTGTTAATCGTAGTCATTTTCTTTTGTTTGAAAAGAAAAAAACAATTTCCTCGTTTAAACGTTTTGTTTTATTAGCAAAATGTTGCATCGAAACAGTTGAAAATGTTAATTTTTTTTTTTTTTGTGCTTAATGTGCTTCTAAGTGTTCCTATTAAGAGTTCTAAATAGAAAAAGATTATAAATGGTTATGAAATCATTGCTTTTGCCTTGCTTTTGCTGGCTCGTGAGTTGTTGAAAATGTGCTCATCAATGTTGCGACTCATTCGGAAAGTTATGGTCATGACCAAAATTCATGGTAAAATCAATACGAAAGTGAAACGTCGAAGGTGGCGGGATATGCCGCTAAAACGTGCTCGCATTTTTTTTTTTGTTTTTGTATTTTTTTTTTTCGTTTATTGTAAGCGAACTGATGCTAAAAATAATATTAGGAAAAAAAATGCTTTCATATCGATTTCGTTAAATTTTGAAATAAATTTTCTGATGAATTCCTTTGGGGGACTGATTCGGTTCTTCTTTTCTTTCGCCTATTTATGCAATCAAATGAAATTCGAGATTTTGGCTCTAGGACGGATGTGTTATTTATAACAGGATGGGCCGTGTAAATATTGTAATTTAATTTATTTATAAATGGAAAACAATTTTTTTTTTTGTGAAACGACGATTTCATTCGAATGCTTGAACAGTCAAGTTACTAGTGGGACCCATTTCCGTTCATGTGACTGCTATCAATCCAATTTTGGAGTATATTTTTGATTTTTTTTGGACCCAATCTCACTTTCATTAGTCGTATTGTTTAACCCAGCGGCCAACAGTGCCTACCGCTTACAAAGTATACGGGACTGTAAGCGACCTGCCGATCAATAGGTTAAAAAGTATACGAAATTGTAGGTGACCTGCCTACCAATAGCTTACTTTATGTATTGGTGGTAGGCGTTCATTCCCTGCAGTAAATGCGGGGCAAATTGACCCCTTCGTCACCACTGTCATTCTATAGACATGGTCAACGAGGAGGTCTACAGCATCACTAGTTCAATCGTCAACTGGTGTCCGCTCGAACATATGCTCATACAAAGTGTCAATAGGAGAATACAATGGCACGGGTATAGTTGGTCACTAGTGACAGATTGAATCAGCCACTAGTGATAATTACTGCAGGGTTCTGCAAAATGGCCACGCTCTAACACAAGTATACTAGGATGGTATATGAAGGCTACGAAATGTGTTGCGATTGATCGCTTCTGTAAGCAAAATTCTTGGTCGCTGGGTAAGTATTTGAACAAATACAAATTCTCTATTCAAGATCCGTCCCAATGAAGTTGGTTAAACCTTTAATTCCTGAGATCGTTGGCAATCTAACTTAACTTAATTCACCCATCAGATGTATTTGGTAGCACGGTCCTCATTGTCTTCAGCTGGGTTGTAATGCAGTGCAGCGTTTTCTATCGTTCTCACTGAACTTGTTAGGAACACGTGTTTTCTATCCACTAACATAGCATAGCATAGCTTCACGAACACACTTCACAAAATGCATCTACTGAGTTCCGTGTAGGCGGCGACCGGTTTCATCGAAAATTTTTTTTTTTAATTTTTTGCAGTTTGGGTAGAAGACTCACGACTCTCGAAGTCTCCAATATTTCCCAGCTCTCTTTAAATATATACATATATCGACCCAACCTTATACCTCTGATGCAAGTTCTTAGGAATAAATCCTCCGAATGTCTCAAAATAAAGGCAAAGCTCATTAAAATTTGATTTTGAAATGTTCTAAAAATAAAAATTTAGTTCATTCAAAATCACCCTAAAACCTTTTCGCCCCTTAATCTACCCTAAGAACGAGGAATGTCAATTAAATTAACCCTTATGTGAGTGACAAGGTATCCGGTTACCTTTTCCGTTTTCAAATTAATTTTTTTTTTTGTATTAGGAAAGATTCTATAAAATTGAAAGTCTGGGAGAATATATAAGGGGTATTCACAAAGGCGTCGGAAAATAGGAAAGTCGGAAAATTTTAACTGCTTAAAAAGTTGTGCAAGATACAAAAAAAGTTTAAAATTTTTTTAAGGAGTCGCATTTTTCTGATTTTCCGACTTTACAACGTTTTTAACACGCCTTTGTGAATACCCCCATTGTGTTATATTTTCTACATCCTAATCAAAAATTCTCATTTAGTTTAAGGTCCCCGGGTATCTTGGCACTCTATTGAAAGGTGTTTTTTTTTTTCACTCACATAAGGGTTGAAGAAAATTTCCCTAAACAGGGAACAATGCGCTACACCAAATTGTCGACAAGAATTGACAATCGTAGGGCAGCTGTCAAAGTCAAAAAATTATGGGTTATTATTTCATATTGCAAACTTTAGACTAGTCGGACTGGTGCAACAATGATGAGTCAACACTTTTGCTTTCTTTGACCGAGAATAATGAGCGAATGAAGGGTCTTTTTTGGGTTTCTCATTCTTGTCTTATTAATCCTGCGGATTCCAACGAAAAAATAAAAGAAATTTCAAAAATTTTGTTGGACATTCGTTGCACTCATCTGATTGCGGACTTAAGAAGTCCTTAATTCTTTTCGATAAATTAGAAAAAAAAAGATTTAATTTTTAAAACTGATTCCTTTGTCCACTTATTCATTTAATTTACGAGTAGAAAAACGTTGAAAGGTCCTCATAAAAATGCTCTGACTAAGCCATCTAATCAATTCGAAGAACCAAGGTGGATATTCTGTTTCAAAAGATGAAAATTCGACTGCATGAGGAGTCTGAAAATAACAAAGCCCCGAATTACTAAGAAAGTGTGTCATTGTTAGATCATGTTGAAAGCCTTTTGGCATTTATAAAATTCATTTTTGCTATCAGTTTTTGAATTGGAATTAATTTTTTCGCAATTACTTTTGCTGGTCTTCAAATTGTTCGCAATTATCGGAATCGAAATACAGTAAAAATCGGTTATAACGATACCGCTTATACCAATTATCGGTTATAGCGATGAACATTTTTGGTAAATTTTGTTCGCTATTCTAATTCTTCTTAATTTCTGTTACCGGATATAGCGATTATCGGTTATAACGATTGATTTTTGCTGGTCCCTTCGACATCGTTATAACCGATTTTCATTGAACATACGTTGGAAACATTTTCTCCGTCATTGGCGGCACGTGGAAATGAAGCCTTATTCTTCATTTATGTACATAAAGAGATTTAAGTTTGCAAAGGAAATTTCCCCCTTTTTTATTTTAATACAAAAATAGTGCCTTTTTCGTTCGCGTGTTTGGAAAATCTTCAAGGACATGATTTTGATTGTCAACAGAAAAACAAAAATAAAGATAAGAAAAGCCAAAACAGAAATTACTTCTTTTCATAATCCACAACATGAGCCCTTACAATAGACAATTCCATTCAAAATTGTTTCGATATTAAGTGAAAGTCTTTCAAAAAATGGCGCGTGGGGCTTCGATGGTTGCGAAGGAGGAGGAGGAGTTTCGTCGCATGAAGTCTTTTGAAATGAAGGCGAAATTTATTGACCCTGCAAAAATCGTTGGTATTTCAAGGTAATCAATAAAAATAAAAGGAGCAGGGTCGGAAAGGGAGATAAGACGATAAAAGATTCAATGTCAGAAACAGACGAGGTTCGTTATCGAATTATTAAAGGTGCTTGTAAAGACGGAGTTATGCTTGATTATTTACTGTTTAGCGATTATTTTCTATACGTACTTATGATTGTTGCTTAGTTACGTCTTTAGATATGTTACATTTTTTATTTTTATTTTTATTTTTATTTTTTTTTTATTTATTTTTTTTTTTGAACTACGTAAAATTTCTGTTCGTCTATTTTGCGGTTAAATTACATGACTATGATTATTGACTGACATTTTCTTATTTTTATACCCGACACACTCTGTGTCGAGGGTATATTGCGTTTGTGTGGTTGTGTGTAACACCCAGAACCAGTCGAGATAGACCATAAACAAAATGTATATAGAAATGATCAGCGCCACCAGGAGATTCGATTTAGCCAAGTCCGTCTGTCTGTCCGTCTGTTTGTATACAGTTTTCTTATTGAAGGAGTTGAGCTATCTTGATGAAATTTGGTATGCGTACTCACAGGTACATGAGTAAGAACAAGTTCGAGAATGGACCCGATCGGACAATTTTTAAGGGTACCTCTAGTACTAGGGTCTGTTATGAAAATCACAAAAACTGCTCCAAAACCGGATTTTTACAAGAAATTTGAAAGTTAAACATATTTGAAGTCAAGTTATTCAATTTCAAAAAATTGGAAAAGTGGGCGTGGCAGAAGGGCGTTTTTCGAATATTGTCTCTTACACCCGAAATTCAAATGGTACTTCAACGAAATTTTGCAGTTATGCTTCCTTTGTAGCCATAAACATCCTCTCCAAAAATTTTTGATAGGTCCATTATTAAGGGTACCTCCAGTACTAGGGTCTGTCACAAAAATCTCAAAACTGCCACAAAATCGGATTTTTTGGAAATATTCCACTGAAACTCAAAATTTGAGCGCATATTAAGGCTTCTGACTAGAATTTAAAAAAATTGGAAAAGTGGGCGTGGCAAAAGGGCGGTTTTCATAAAGAAATTTAACAAAAGTCGGTATATGGGGCCCCTAATGGCCTTAAAGACCTCTTGATATTAAAAATTATTTGAACATGTGAGTCTGTGTCGGGTATTCTATTGTCAGGCTCGCCTGAATATAACACCCTTACTTGTTTATTTTGTATCACTTCGTTGCAGGGTGCCTTATGTAAGTTAATGTAAGAGATTTGAAGTCGCCTGCAATTTTCGGCACGTGTTTTTAAACTCAAACTAAAACTTTGAGCTCTCAATTTAAGTCAGCAATCATAGAAGAATATAAATTAGTTGATTCAATAGAACACTTGATATTTTCTTGGCAATAATTGTTTTTTTTTTAAACCGAATATTTTAAAAATTAATTACACAAGGCCAGAGCCGGATTAATTTTGTTATGCCCCTAACGCGGCTGTTAAGTGGTGGTGCCTTTTTCTAAACAAAAAAAGAATTTTTTGTCCTTGGAGTAACAAATAATTTCTTCAATTCCGCACGGAAAACCAAAATAATATTGAAAATTATCTAAAATAATCCATCCTTTAATCCATCCATCTTCTAATCCGGCCCGGACTAATAGCCTATACTCAGATGCTACTTAAATAAGGCTTCCATATGAAGCACATGCAAAAAAAAAACCAAAATTTACTTCGAAGTAAACTTATACTCTGATGACAAGTAATCAGCAAGTGTATAGAAAGCAGGGTTGCATCTGAATTTTTTATATTTGCTCCCTTTACTTCATGTGGTCGGAGTGCATAAAGTTTTTTCCTAAACCTTTCATTCGTTTTGGTCAACCTATGTTCCGAATTTGAAGCTGCTACGCCTTTTACTTCGGAAGTTATAAAAATTCTGTGAGCGTGGCAGTGGGCGGGCCACGCACTTTTCTTCCACACATCTCGTGGATACATCGTGGTTAACCTACATTTGAAATTTGAAGCTCCTACACCTTTCCGTATGCAAGTTCCGATTTGTGGTTGTGGGTTCGCGAGTTATAAGCATATTACTTAATAAAGATTTAATTCATTTGTGGGCGTGGCAGTGGGAGGATATCACCCATTTTCACTTAAGATCATACTCGGGGTCCGAAATACCCTTGTTTCCGAATTTTGACGTGATTAGTCCAGCCGTTTGGCAAAGAGATTCGACCACAAACGGACGGGCATGTCTAAATCGATTCAGTTTTCGATCTGATCAAGAATATATATTATATATGTCTATATCTACGGAACTTACATAGTTCTAGCTGTTACAAGATTGGCACAAATCTAATATACCCTGCTTACGCTGGGTATAAAAATGTTAACTTTTTTCGATTTTTTTAACTTTTTTGAGCTTATAAGTTAGCAAATTTTTTTCTTTTGTGGCAACACTGCCTCTCGGACTATTGTATCCAGGCCCTATGTATGTATGTATGTATGTTGGAATGGATGCCACTTAGACCGTTTCCCAGCCCATTGTGATACCCGAGGGGTTTTCTTGTGTTTGTGTGAGTGTATATGTCTTTTTATGTAGTGTGCCCCCAACATGCGATTTTTGAAAAACCAGTGTTAGGCTTGGAACATTACTCTTCGTTTTGCCTGTGCTGGGAATCGCTATCCAGGCCCTAGCTCATCAAAAACCGAAGATATTTCAACGTGGTAAAAAGGTGGCCATAACATTTAGTTTTGATATAATTATGCCTCAATATGGATATCTAAATGTTCCTTGATGATAATTTGCTATTCAGCTTTCGGCCCAAGAATCAGGGGCGCACGCAAGGGGATTTTTTAGGCGCTGCAACTATCTGCGAAACGGGAAGAAGTTCAAAGGTAGAAATTCGTTACAACAAAAACTTTAGGCACCACCCCCTCGAAATTATTTTAAGAGTACGCGCCTGGTTGGTATCAATTTTTCTCTTTGCTCATTGCCAAAGGCAAATCACACTTAATTTTTTATCCCGAAGCGTGATTGGAACCTGTCTTAAAAATCTCCCCTTGACATTAAAGGTCGAGCTTTAATAACTTATAAGGCTCTTTAGGAATATATTTTTAAATTTAAGCCGAAGGCCTGCGCTGCTAGTGCTCCTAGTATGCAAGTTATAAATTTATTAATAACTTTCATTTTGAAAATAAATAAATTAAATATTTTTAAATGTAATTTTTAATTGGTAAAAATAAAAAACAAATGTTTTTTTCGTTGATAGAGTCAAAATCAGTTTATTAATAATTTTTTAAATAGTTTTGTGAAATCATAAATGACAAAACCCTCAAACAAAGCCTAGCCTAGTCTAAATCAGGAGTAAAAGCCAATAATTTCTCTTCTTCATATCTTCAAGCCAACTCTTCAAACCGCATGTGAGGCTTGACTGTCTTTCGCTTAAATAAGAGACGGAAGAGAAAGAGCGAAAGAGAGTTGGACAGCGTGGTGTGTGTGTGTGTTGTGTGAGATTAGATTGCGCGCCAATTTCGGAGCTCTCAGTGAAGGCACAGCTGATACAATGTTGCTGTTATTGCCGCAGCAAATTTACTTATCAATATTCAGCAATCGTAATGAATTCTGAGTGAAAAGTGAAAGAAATTCAATTGAAAATGTGATTATTGTTTAAATTTTTTGCAATCAAAGAAAAAGAAAGAAAAAAAAAAAACGTGTGCATTTTATTGCCCTTAAGAGCCCAGATATACTGCATCTATTTTCGAAATACCAAGACCTCGTGCTCTTCACTCTCCATTGTTCGTCGTTCATTGTCGGAGGCCGGATCTCTCGTCGGAATTCAGTGCAAAAATGCGTCGAAGACCGATTCGTAAGCAATTGCCAATGTTTTTTGTTTTGTTTTTTAAGTTTTTTATTTTCTAACAGAATTTTTCAAATAATTGCCATTACCGCATTTTAACACAAGCTTTCATTAGGTCAGTCACAAAGTAATTAACAATTGCAATTCGTTTAACCCATTCCAATCGCTCTCTATTTACTATGTTATTGCTACAGCACGCGAATAAATAATATAATTATAATTACCTATAGAATAAGTTAACTGTTCGCTAGACTTCCTTGAATTCATACTTTTATATACGAATTAATTGCTGCTAAAATTTGTGTCGCACCACGTATTCATTCTTTTGGGAAAATAATCCGAAACAGATTTTTTGTTTGTTTCATTTTATTCTCTGTTATTTTTTTTAGTGATATTTTAGCTTAAAAGTTCAAAAATAAACATATGGCTTGATAAAAGCATGGGCAACTTGCCTTTGAACTAGCCAAAAAAAAACAGCTCTGAACAACAAAACAGTAGCGTCGAGTACGAGAGATAAAAACAATTTTATGCTCTATAACAGATCCCTGTGTGTGATCAGAGTGTGTGTATAAGTGCCCTGCAGTAAAGAGCCGGTCAATTTTCTAAGAAGGACTAGCCTTTGACCGGTCCAAATTCTACCGGTTGTATTATGGCAGTTAGCTGTATCGAACTCGGTTAGCTGGCGGTCGGTAATAAACGGGTTGGTTAAAGGGTAGTCTGTAAATGACACTTTCATCAACTTAGAAAACATATAAGAAATTGGTTTTTTATTTTCCTTATTTACCTATCCTAAACCAGACAAAATTACGACAAAAAAACTGACCTACGGTCAACCGTTTTGCGGACTAGTCCCTCTCCAATGACAGGCCCACGTTAAAAAAGTCATTTGAATACATTAGAAGAGGAATTATGAGCAGACTAGTACTGGTAACATGAAAAACTGACCGACGGTTACACTTGGGTCATAGATAGACCATTTAGAAATGATCTGCGTCCCAGGAGATTCTATTTAGACATCCGTCCGTCTGTCTGTCTGTTTGTATCAGTTTTCTTATCGAAAGAGCTATGTTGATGAAATTCGGTATTCGTGCTCACGGGGACATGAATAAGAACAAGTTCGAGTATGGACCCGATCGGACCATTATTTATAAGAGGTACCTATAAGCCCGGTCTACAAAGTAAAAATTTAAAATCGTCTTAACTAAACCTCTAAAGATATTCCTTGACGAAAATTATATTTGAAATCTTAAAGGCCAATTTTTTTATCATTTTCGAAATTTACATGGTGTTGCAGAAGGGTATTGGCTCATTCGGCGATTCTCTTATTGACAAATGCGATCTCACTGTTGACCAACTATCTCATTCCACGCAAATTTTCATCAATATGTTATTATTGGGGCGAGTCGGAAACTCATATCAGTACTAAGGGTTTTTTTCACTGAATTTCCTTCAGAAAAATTTTCCAAAACAGTTTTTTTCCAGTTTCTTCAAATTAACAAATTAGCTTAATAACTTATCTCAAAACTAATTATTCAGAAAATTTAACTTTCAAATTTGGGTGGCAAAATAGTATATCATTTAAATAAAGCATCATGTCAACGGGACTTATAGCCAAAACGTTCTCCAACCAGGCTTTATCCAAAATCCTAAAATCTTAATAGCTAACTTTAAAAATTTTATGAAATTTGATAACTTGAATATTCTAAAGGCATTAGAGTATTTCCGAAATTTGACAAGTGGGCGTGGCAGAAGGGTATTGTTCGAAAACTGTCTCCTATATATATTATCTTCAGCTTCCGATGAAATTTCCAAAACTTTCAAAAGTGGGCATGGAAAAATGGGGGTTTTCATGAAAGAAAATCAGTCATATGAGGCCGTTATTGTCTGAAAATCTCATGAATACCCTATCCTAATGGTCGCTGTCTGAATGGCTATTTTAAAAAATACTCAAACATTTATAACTAACCCTTTATCTGGGTCGGGTATTGTGTTGCCAGGTTCGCCCTTACTTTTTGCCTTATAAGTATGCCTCGGAAATTTGAATTTGTAAAAAATGAAAAAAAATTAAAAAAATTCAAAAAAATATCAAAAAAAATTCAAAAAATTCAAAATATTCAAAAATAATCCAAAAAAAAATTCAAACAATATGCAAAAAGTTCAAAAAATGTACAGTCAAAAATTCCAAATTAGTTCGATTTAGTGCCGTTTTTCATCCTACTTTTAAGCTCTATCTGCAGTTAAATTTCAATTCTTGACTTATTATCAAATTTTATAATTACATGCAGATAATTAATTCAGATAAACAAAATATGAAAACGCTAGTATGCCTATTATATAATGTTGAATTGTCAATATTGAACAAAAATAAGCCTATCAGTTTTCAAAACCATTATGCAAAATAATAAAATAAGATCAATCAGTCACTAAAAACGTGAAAAAAGAAAAAATGTCGTATTTTTTTGCGTGTAATTTCAAGGATGCTTTTAGCTAATAAGGCTCTGGTTAGAGTTTATTTATAGTCTATTAACCCGTTTGTGTCCGAACGAAAATATAAAAAAATATTCTTCCGACCATTTCTGGCGAAAAGCCCGGTTTGATCTCAAAAGGTGTTCGATCTGTGATTTTTGTTTCTATAATATTTTTAACCTTCTTTTGCTATAGCCGAGAGAAAAATTAATTTTTTGGTCACTACAATCTCCGAAGCCACAGTTTATCTTCGATAATACTGTGCAACTTAATTCTCGGCCCCACTTTTTGTGATCGATTTGAAAAAGAAATTTAGACAACCAAGTATAAGGCGTTGCTATATTCACCGATACTTTCAGAAAATGGTATCAAATTTTTGTGCACAATTTACGTGTTGCATCGTGTTATATCCCGCTGGGAAAACCCTTTTCTAAAATGAAATCTGATCGTGTGCTACTCATTCGAATACTCATTTGATGAAGTTGAATTACTTTTTTGAACACAACTTTAAATGTTTTTATTTATTTATTTATTTATTTTTTTTATTCGTTCACAAAACCCTTGAAGACGCTGACAGCGCATTTTTCCTCAAACAAACGAGAACATCACTCGATTCTGTTACAGAATGAAAAAGGGAGATTTGTCGCCACGTGTCCGCTCAAATGAAATTGAAGATAAACAATTCATCAAATTTTGTCCATGCAAATAAACTGATTTTATCACGCTCAAATTTCTTATTTATTTATTTATTTATTTAAAGTCTTAAATTCAAAGTTCCATGCCACCGAATGAATCGTCGATGAGGCGCCGAATAGATTAAACAATTGAATTTTTATTTATTTAAATCAATTTTGGAATATTCTATAACATCATCGTTAGCTTTAGGCTTTCGTTATCAAGCTTCAAAATTATTATTCAATTTATTCTCGCGAAGCACGTTGCTCGGAACTACCGAAGACGCAATCGTGCGATCGTGCAATCATTGCCTGTTGCATACATTCGGGCAACGTGATCGAGAAAAACTAGCGCTGCTCAAATCAGTAAATAGAAATAAATAATGAATTGGAAAATATGAAAACTATTTGATATTCTTTTGGATGAATTATTTCGAATATCAATTTTCAAATATTACGTAAATGAAGAAAAATCGGAAAAATCGAAATCAATACATTGCATAGAAACTGAAATCATTCAATCAATCAGCAATCGATGTCACCGGAATATAATCTCAGACGATGGAAAATCAACTTCTTATCACATTCGAATGCAATAAACAACAAAACAAACTACTTATAACATGGGAATGTGGATTAATTGATATTTCGAATAGACTGCAACTATTTAAGATTGTCTCAAAAGAGAGCTTTATGTGGTCGGTCAATACAGTGACGAAGATAACTTTTTATTATGGCAGGACGAGTGAGATATGATCGTAATTACAGGTTCTTTTTTCCTATTATTCTGACAAGATCCCCTTGATAATCATTTTATCTACTTCACTGTGTAAATGGTACAAGTATTTTTATGAGTAAAGTTAAAACTAACTGTTCATAGTTCTGTCACTCGATACTTGACACTATTTTTTCGATCAATTGTTATCGGGTTGATTAATTTTAAAAATTCCATTTAATGAAAAAAAAACCATAAACGGGGAATCACTGACCTTTCGTGACTGTTACGTTCTATAGTAGAGCTCTGTGCTCTTTGTTCTCTTATTGATTGATTTACTTTAGAGTGGAGTGGGTTTCTTTTCGCATGATGGTCGATTGAATTTACGTCATATTGGGAAGTCACATTGGTCGACCACCCTGCAGGACTTTTATCAACCGATTAGTAAATAAGTTAATGAAAAGCGAACTTTTTCGCAACTGCCTAGAAATCGATTGAAAAGTCATGCAGACATCAACCAAACTGGATACGAAAATAATATATTTCTGATGCTATAATTCAAGGGAATGAATTGCACTCAAACTTAGTTTAAAACGCTAACCGAGATTCAAATCAATAGTCAACCAATCCGTAAAAATTGTCTCTGATGAGACCCCAAACGGCAGTTCGAAACGTAAGTCAGCCAAAATAGTCGCCTATGGATTTCTTTCTGATGCATCGCTTGAAAAACATTTTCACATTCATAATAAATAAATTTTTCTTCTTCTGCTGAAAACAGAAAAGATAAAACCGAACAAGGGAATTCTAATGAGAAGTAATTTTTTATTGAAAATTTTTTAACCAATTTAAATCAGTGTTTTCGTTTTCTGACTTTAAGTCAACTTAAAAGTAGCCAGATATTATTTAGTTACAAAGTCATGCAGGAACGGACAATTGACTACTGCCTAGGACATCGCCACGTTAAAATAGTGAGTTGAAGCCAAGGAAAGAAGTCGATTAATCAACCAGTTGGGCTTATTAAAAAGCTAACTTTAAAATACTTTAAAATCGGTTCGATTCCCTGCAGGGCACAGCTCCAAGAAGTCTCTGTATGTTCTTCTCGAATCAAAAATTCAATAACGTTGAAGTTCAGTTTGAGCAGTTGAGTTTGAAGGCTTTTAGGCTCAGTCAGTCTTCACTGAATTTAATATAACTTTTTTAAGAAAATTTTATTCATATATTGTATTTCTTGTTTCTTATGTAAGTCACGTTAAGTTTTCAATGAATTTGTGGTCAGATGGAAGACAGGTTAAAGTCGACATAAGACCCAATTGAAATACAGTAGAAATTTGCCAAAGAAAAAGGACAAGTGGCGTTCTTGTCGCTTGAGTGCTTCAGAAATTATCTCATATTGGCAAATATGCAGTGTATTCTCTCTTAAGCGGACACTTATGGGACCGAAAAAAATGTCCTCATAACAAAGATGATCCGTTTAAGAGGAAACTATTTGAGAAGCAGGCTACAAGAGCATTCCCAAAAAGCGTCCGATCAAGAGGGGTGTCCGTTTAAGAAGATTGTCCGCAAGGAGAGAGTACACTGTAATGGCTAAGGAGTTATAAGGAAGTCAGGGAGCCCTTTTGTGCCTAACCTATTTTCATAAATTAATGATTTTTTTCGAAGTGATGTGAATTGAATTTTTATTATGGGCATTTCCAAATGGACGCGACACTTAAATGAGCAATTTGAAGTCCCGAATTCAAGTATGCGGTAAATAGTACTTTTGCTTTTCAATACTTTCGTAGAGCTTATGCGGACTTTTATATTTTTAATAGTTTCTATGCAGCCTTGAATAGCAATCAGCTATATACGGACGCGACAAAAAGTTTAGTTTTTCTGGAAATGCCCATATGTGACCTTCTCCGAGAAAAGTTGGTCCCTATTCTGTGTGTCAAAAAACGGGTTTGGACTTAAGAGTGGATTCTGATACCTAAAAGGGTGTAGAATTAGATGAAATGAGTTGAATTTCTGATAAAAATTTATTTATCCCATAAAAACGTACAAAACGAACTTGGGAAAATCAATAAAAATGAGAAAAACAAACAATGAATGCGTTTTTCACACTCGAAAGACGGAAGAAAAAAGACTTACCTAGAAAGACGGCTTTAAAAATTTTTTTTATATAATAAAATGCCCACAAACTGTTATTAAATAGGCGAAGAAATATTAAAACTTCAATTTGAAATGTCTTTATGGCTCCAACTTCTACTTAAAAGTTTGACTGATCGTATATATTTACTGTACCAAAGCCTCATGGGTCAAAAGACCCCCACCGTCTTTTTAGGTAAGTCTTATTTTCCCCGTCTTTTTAGTGTTAAAAGAAAGGATAATAGGGGTATTCACAAAGGTGTCGGAAAATAGTAAAGTCGAAAATTGGAAAATTTTATCTGCTTAAAAAGTTGTGCAAGATACAAAAAAGTTTTGAACATTTTTAAGAAGTCGCAATTTTCCGATTTTCCGACTTTCCAACGTTTTAAACACGCCTTTGTGAATACCCCTAATGTGACAATGTAAATATTTTTGAATATAAATTTGAACCATTTTATTAAAAGTCACGAGGGGGATATGGCGAAAAAAGCCAATCGTTCGAGAATTATCTAAAATTGAATTACAAACAGGGTCAAATGACCCCTACCCGTCTTTCTAGGGTTAATGAAAAATAGCTTTAAATCAAAATCCGAATAATGACTTTTTATACTCAATAGTGGAGCTTCGCAAATTGTTGGAAATGAGAAATTTGTCACACAACTGTCAAAATTTATATGAAAATTTACGATGGGAAAAGTTGCGAAGGCATTTGCGAAGCTGCATGAGTACCACTAATGATTACTTTGACGGTCATGTCTTTCTTAAGGCATATTTCTTAATTTTTAAATATAAAATTTAGGGGTATTCACAAGGAAGTTGGAATTCTGTCGGAAAATGTCGACGTCGGAATATTTTCGATTTTAATTCGTTACGGACTGAGGAAAAATACCCGGTTTGCACGGATTAGTTAAAAATATGGTTATATTTGAGTGAATATGTGAAAACCGGGTCCTTTCCCCCAGTGCGTAACGAATTAAAATCGAAAATTTTCCGACAAAATTCCACCTTCCTTGTGAATACCCCTATTGATATCAATTGCATAATAGAAAGGGTGGAAAGGGAAAGGGTAGATACTTATTTATTGTTCTCGATTAAGCTTTTGAGAATTAGCTTTGTAAGTTATTCATCACTCATACTTACTGGAAGCTTTTGTGTAGCTCAGTTTGTAGTCGTCTATGCCGAAAATCAAATATTTACCAATCGATTGTCTGAAGGTAAATAATTCCATAGACAATGAATGTTGTGTTTGCTACGATTAAATATAAATATAAATTACGACTGCGAATAAGTTACGGAAAAAAGTTAATCGTTAAATGAAATATTGGTTAATAATTATTAACCCATATTGCACATGAGAGATATGAAAACTGAGCCTATGGAATCGGAATCGAAATGGAACGGAAAGGAACGGAACGGAATGAAATGGGATGGCTTTAAGTTTGCTAGTGTTATCATTGAGTAATGGAAAAATTCATATACCTTCGACCGAGAGAGTCGTCGATGTCAGACAGTTTGCTTTTATTTTTATATTTTATTTTATTTTATTTTATTTTTTAAACTTAAAGAGTCAACGGCACGACAAGGCATTAGTTCGATCTCGAACATGTGTAATGAAGGAAAAAAAAAAAACGAAAGAAATCGAGTCGAAGAGACGAGTGTTAGGGTCGTCGAAGCTTAAGCGGCTTAGAAATTGGAATATAACGACGGAGGGGGGAAAAATTCATTACAAAAGCGAAGTTCGAAAATCATTCATTTCTAGTACTCAGAAGAGTCTTGACTGAATTTGTAAATGACAGTCGGAGAAAAGAAATTTTTGTGAATTAAAAATTTTTCTTTCGGGGTCGGGTCTTGTTTTTTCCTTTTCCTCAAAATTTTGTCCAAATCGTCGTGGTATAAATTCGGAGAAATTATTTGGATTTTGATAAGAAAATCAGTAAAGTATTTTTCTTTTTTTTTTTGGTTTTTTTTTTTTGAATGGTTTCGGTTTATGCAGTTGTCGAGTTGTTCTCCCGGACGTTAGAGGTTCAAAATTGACGGTGTGTTTCTGCTATGGCAAGAAGATTTCAAAATTGAATTTTTGTGAACCAAAAGAAGTTAAAACGCCGCACCAAAGCGAATCCGCGTCGAAACTTAAATGAAGCCAAATTAAAAGAAGGAAGAAAAAAAAACAGCAAAAAAGAAAAAAACGAAAACAAAAAGAATTGTCAATGTTGAGAGCGGGTATTAGTGTGCTTCGCAAAATTACCTATCTCTCACGAGGTTACTACAATGAGTGGAATTTGGAATTGTGGAAATTGCTTTCTAACGAGACGTCCACCGCGTGGTTATACGGAATTGCGTTCAACGGATGAAGGTACGTAATTAGAGAAGGTACCTACTCAACATAAAAAAACATTCAGCTATCTGGTCATTCAATCGCTCTTAAATTCCGAATTCCGAACTTGATGAATTGTTATAAACAACTCTGTCATATGTGTTCTCATACAATTCCATGGGATATTGCGTATTTAGTCCGCTTGTTTTTCAGTGATAACAACTTCCGCAGTCACTTCTTTTTTGTTAAAGAAGAGCGATTAATCGCTAACAATCGAGAGAATGTAACAAAAATGAATCTAATTCAAGCCCAGACCCGGTCAGAGGAGGGAAACAGAATCGATCGGGCTTTCGAAAGATCCATGCCTCTCTGCTGATTGGAGCTCCGTTCGCCTGAAGTTTCTCTGGTCGGGGCTGTTCAAATGGCAATGGTTTATAAAGTCTCTTTCCTGAGTATATTCTCTCAAACAAAACAGAGGGGGGAAAAAACTCCAAATGAGTGAAAAAAGAATTTTTCTAAAGTCTTGACTGAACGAGATTTGGCAATGCTTAATGAATCAGCTGCTTTAATTTATTCAGTAAACTTTGTATGGGAGTAGATTCAGAAAATGGAACGTTATTTTAGAGTGTAGGTAGGAGACAAATTCTTAAGCTAAGAATTAAGTATTAAGTCAGAATGTTTGATAACCCGCTTAGCCTTGACCGTTAAACCAGTGCGTTCAAATTGATTTGAAAAGAACATCTCATGAATCATCCTTCGCACAGTGGGATTTGAGCGGCAAAAATAGGATTTTTTTTACCATCATATTTTTATGATGTCATCCAATAGAGCAATATCTAGATAAGAAAAATCCATAACTGTTTTTTTAAAAACATTTTTTTTTATCTTAAAATTTAAGAAATCTTTTTCTTCGAAAAATGGCCAAAAATTTGGTCCAATTTGTTAGAATTTTTGCACCGTTGTGGCCTTAAATATGAATTTCTTTTCAAATTAAGAGTTTGATTTTTAAAACGAATCGAAAATTATGGCATTTAAATGAATAAGGAAGTGGAGGTGGACTGTTAAAAATTTTACATTTTGCATTCTTGCTTTCAATGGACAAGAAATTTCCTCGATTAAATCCATGTTTATGTCAAAAATCGTCGTGAAAATGTTTGGGTGTTTGGAAAAAAAGCATCGAATATGTTTTGGGGTGTCGTAAGATTCGAATCTTCGTCAAAAGTCGGAAACTTTTCAGGGTACCCTCGTACAAATCGAGAAATGACAGCTTGCCAAAGCAAGATAACCAAAAGGCAAAGAGAAAAACTAAATCAGCTCCAGGAGAGG
This sequence comes from Chlorops oryzae, assembly GCA_020466095.1. Lineage (NCBI taxonomy): Eukaryota > Metazoa > Arthropoda > Insecta > Diptera > Chloropidae > Chlorops > Chlorops oryzae. The sequence goes on from CM035808.1 coordinate 12,507,642, forward strand.
TTCCCCTAGGGACTGGCAGATTTGAACTATTTTTTTTCACGTTTTTATTTTTTTTTTTGTAGCATATATAACATTCTGACAAAGTTTTATTTAAATCAGTTGAGTTTTAGTTGTAGCTGCCATACAAAACTACAAGTAGGCGTCTTTGGGGGTTAGACTAATTTGAATGACTTTTGGATTATATCTGAATTACCCCAATTAGACAATGTATTCCAATTTTCACTATGATAGAACCACTGCTTCTATTTTTTGCCGCAAGATGTATGCAGTGATCCCACTGTGCGTCGCTGTGAATGCTCTCTAAAATGAACCCATTTATGGGCATAAATAATTTAAAATTTTTTTCAAAGCAACCTAACAAAATATATCAGGCTCTCAGAATCATCAGCGACACGAACAAAAGTTCGTCTTCAAATATGAAAATTTCACATAAATGAATCTACCATACAAACGAAAACGCTTTGCGTAAATAAAAGCGTCGACAGCTGCTTCTGATAGCCCAGCAATCGGTACAATTTTGTGTCAATCAAATTTTGTCCGCTATTGACATCGAAACCGGAAACGTTTGTAAAGTCGAAAAGTTTGTAAAGTTGCTCGTTTGAGCGCGACCGTTTTCGTTCCATTGGAATTACATCCATACAATCACGTGTGTTCAACTTTCGAGAAAAAGTCGTGCGAATGCGAAAGCACGCATGTGACAGAATCCATAATAATTTTTTTTCTGAAGCCCGAAATAACAGGGACCGAACCAGTTATGACTTTTATAGTAAAGTTACAAAAAAAATACATAATTCGATAATCATTGGACGTTTCTGTGTTAACCACTTTTCCTAGAAGAATGTTACGGAGACAAAGGTTTTACCTAATGATGCGTCTCTTTGAAGGGAATTCAGTGGTATTAATAACTCATTTTAAGCTTAAGTCGACTTAAGCTACTCTTCCATAAGACCACAGATGTATTTTTGGATTCTAGAAACTGAGACCTATCAATTGGTATTAAATTTATTTAAATTGGAGTAACGGTTTATTTGTTATTTGGCAAAGCCTTTTATTTTTCCCAAAAAAAATATTTGGCCCAGTTTAACTGTTATTGTTTAACTGAAAAAATAAAAGTCAGTATTTACCAGTTAATATCAGACTTTTTCTAAAAAAGTTAGGAAAACAAAATGCATCCCGGATTCGTATAGAGAATGTCCTGAGGATCAAATTGACATCGAAAAGATTTCTTTGCGACAATTTTTTGTCCTTGCTTTTTCAAATTTTGAAAGACATTGAAACTGTTATTTTCAGTCCCTGGGAAATAATCTTCTAAAACTGCGGTGTTCAAAGTACAGTGTACTCTTAAGCGGACACCTACGGGACTGAATATTATGTCCGCTCAATAGAGGTGTCCGCCTAAGAGGAAACTATTTGAGAAGCAGGAATACTAGGGCATTCCATGCGACTTTTTTTTTATACCCAGTTTAGGTAGGGCATATTAATTTTGTATGGATTTTGTAACAGTCAAAAGTAAGCTTGATCAGGATTGGATACTCAGATTATTAGAACTTTGCGGTCCATCTTCTTCATGACGATATTTGTTTTTGGAGGCCCGAAAAATTGAATTTGGGGATCGAGATTGTTTTTTGTTTAGGGGTCCATATTATTTTTTCTAAGACGTGCAACGAAAAACAATAACAAAAGACAACAAAGGTTTGAAAAAAATTTCTCAAGAATTGTGGATTCCTTCTGGAAGTCTGAGTTCTTTTCTTTCCAACTCTCTGCGGACTTTTATGAAATCAGCCCGATTCTGAATATTCCCGGGGATTGAATTCACAGGGAATATACTTTTCTCGAGACTAAAATTCCCAATTTTCCAATAGATAGGGTGAGGAAAATTATGTGTGCGGGTTAAATACTCATTCCCCATTAAATTTCTTCTCTCCAATATTTAAAAAGGAAGAAGGGAATGGACAGAAGAAGAAGTTTACTCTCCAAAAAAGTAAACTCCCCGGGGTTTATTCAGAATCGGGTTGTATATCTCTTCCAAAAAATAGAACAATACTGATTAATGAATGTTTCTCATTTGTAGCTCTTCACTCGATAACATAGTGTTAACCCATTCATTACGGACGCTCCCATATTGACAGCACTTGCCATGGTATCATATTAATATACTGATAATTTCTAAGTATAACTTATTTTGAGAGAAACAAAAGGGCAATAATGGGTTAAAGCATCAATCTGACATATTGCTTGTTTTTATTTTATTTTTAATTTTAATTACGACATACTATTAATTTTTATTGCTGCAAGGAACGACTATTTATCTGTAGATCTCTGAAGATAAATTATTGTTTTACGATAGGAATTTAATTTGGACTCAGCGTTATCATAAACGACCATAAATTTTTTTTTGGAAACATTTCCATTTAGTCAATTAATTATGACGAACTCGTAATGCGGAAATCGAATAACTTGAAGAACAAAAAAAAAAAAAAAATAGCTTTGTTCTGCTCATGAATGTTACGCGGGGCTTTAAAATGCTTGTAATTCCGTCGTTGAATGTTTTATCGCCGAGTGCGTTGTGGGTTAATAAAAGATTGTTTACTGTCTAGAATTGATAAAATTCTTTTCCATTGATTACAGCAAAAAGCGCTTCAAAGTTTGCAATTACAACGTTTCTGGGAACAAATCAAAATCGCTGAAGTTCAATTTCAGTGAATGTCCTTTTTGAATCAGTTTACGAAAAAAAAAAAAACACTAGGCTTTCAAAAGTTCTTCTTGCAAAGCAATAATATTCATGGAAAATTTTGTTGATATTTTCATTTTGAAATCAAAACAATTTCGTCATTCGATGTTTATTTATGAAACATTATTAACTGTTTTAACGATTCATGTGGAATTTTCCGGAACGATGGAAAAAAAAGTTCCTACGACAGAATCAAACAATGTCCTTGCTAAAAATAGTAATGAAAATGAAAAGGTAGGTGGGCGAGCATCGTTAGGCGACAAATTGGTTGCTTAAAAAATGTTTTTTTCGAAAATTGTATTCTCTACCAGCGGAGTATGGAAAACATTACTAAGCATTGACGTAGTTATGGGGAGGTGGAACCAATACTGTTAGATAAAATTGTACAGCTTCTCAATTATCTGTAATCAGCTTTTTCAGACTGAAAATTTTAGATGAGAAAATCGTTATCCTCTTCACAGGCCTTTTGTAAGGAAGCCTCGAAAGGGGGCTTTTTTTCCAACCTGGATATGTTGAAAGGATCAAGAGCTCCGAAAGTCTATCTCCAGGGGCCTATGTTATTAAGCAGTTCTGGCTTTATATCTCTTTGAACCTTTGACAATGCTCACAATGAAATGAAGAAAAAATTTCCCTCATTCCTGGAACCACTCTCAAATGTCTATTTTTTAATACTTCCCCTCTCACATTTATCTATTTAAATTGTTTGCTAAAGGGATCCTGTTCATATGGGTTTTCTTTTTGTAAGATCGTAGATTTTTTGCCAAATAAAAAGGACAAGTGGCGTTTTTGGCGCTTAACCTCTTTTCTGTAATTTATTTTTTTTTTTTTTTGAGTGCTTCATAAACTATCTCATATGGCACTCTCTCTTAAGCGGACACCTGCGGGACCGAAGAATATGTCCACTTAACAGAGGTGTCTGCTTAAGAGGAAACTATTTGAGAAGCAGGAATACTAGAGCATTCCCAAAATGCGTCCGCTTAAGAGGAGTGTCCGCAAGGAGAGAGTAAACTGTATACCCAGCTTTAAGCAGGGTATAGAAATTCGCAAGTATAGAAATATTCTCGATCAGGATCGAAAGCTGAGTCGATTGTCTGTCCGTCTGAATCAAATCAAATTTGGTACTTGTGCATGCAGGTGATGATAAGGGAAAACTTAGTCAAAACTAGATCGTCATGATCATTGGATCAATTCAAATTCTAGAGAATTTGAAGTTCATTTCTGTGACATCTCATGCCATGCTAATCCAGGGTGTCGGACTACCGGGGGCCGACTGTATATCAACCGACTTTAGCTTTCTCGTTTCTTTTCATCTCCAAAAAGTGGTGTGCTTTAATTTAGGAGTCAACCAAAAGAGGTTCCTTCAAAATACGCTTTCAAAGAGCATTTTTCTTTGGTGTTTGGGGAAATTTCCAACATTTAATTACATCAATCAAATTAAATTACGAATCACCTTACGGTGCTAATAAATTGTTTTCTGATATGGAATTTAGATAGCATGTTATCGGTTCGATTATGGCTTTCAATTTAGGCTCTTAAACTTAGGAACCTAACATTGATTATGTACTTGACCAAAACTAACGAGTCCATTAACTTAACTGTCAGATCGAAATTTTAATTTTGCTTCAGATTTGAATCTTCGGAATATTTGTTCTGAAGTGGATTCTCTCACAGGAAGAAACTTTCCCATTTCAATTATATAGGTACCTACATTAGTTTGGAATGGATCAATCATCTTTAAGATTAGATAAATGAACGTTGTTAAGGTTATTATATGAACATGTGAGTTACTTGAAAACTTGAGCGTGACATTAAAAAGATTTTTAATGACAGTATCTTGATGCTTGTTATACAATTAATTAATATTATTAAGTTAGTTATTAAAGTTTGTGTTTTTTTTTTTGTTGCTTAATTTGTAGTAGGGCTGCCCAGCAGTAAAGTTTTGGGCAAGATATTCTTATGTCATCAGTGTGTCACTGGAGGCAACGAAATCAGTGTGAAGGATGGAAACCTTTGTTTTGTATCGCTTCTCCCTGTCACTAGTTCAAATATTGTTTTCTTCGTGAACGTTTTAACCATTTATACGGCTTGGGGAATCTAGAAAACTAGTACAAATTTATAGTGGATATTTTTTGAAACGGATAAACGTTGGGAAATATGTGGAAAAAATTGGTGGCAGCATATGGATGTTCACACATAAAAAAAAAAAAATGAAAAATAAAGAGTAATCCTAGAAGAAACAATTTTTTTCGATGATGGAAGAGAGTGAGAATGTGTGAGGAGGGGAGATAGAGCGGGAGAGAGAGAGAGAGAGTGGGAGAAAGAAATAAGAAAGGAGAGTGAGAGAAAAAGAGAGAGTGGGAGAAAGAGAGAGAGTGGGAGAAAAGAGAGAGAGTGGGAGAAAGAGAGAGAGAGAGTGGAGAGAGAGAGAGGAGAGAGAGGAGTAGAGAGAGTAGAGAGAGAGAGAGAGAGAGTTAAAGAAGAGAGAGAGTAGAGAGAGAGAGAGAGAGTTAAGAGAGAGAGAGAGAGTTAAGAGAGAGAAGTAGAGGAGTTCAAGAGAGAAGAGAGTTCAAGAGAGAAGAGAGTTCAAGAGAGACAGAGAGTTCAAGAGAGAAAGAGAGTTAAAGAGAGAAAGAAGAGAGAAAGAGAGTTAAAGAGAGAAAGAGAGTTAAAGAGAGAAAGAGAGTTAAAGAGAGAGAGAGAGAGAGAAGAGAGTTAAAGAGAGAAAGAGAGTTAAAGAGAGAAAGAGAGTTAAAGAGAGACAGAGAGTTCAAGAGAGAAAGAGAGTTCAAGAGAGAAAGAGAGTTCAAGAGAGAAAGAGAGTTCAAGAGAGAAAGAGAGTTAAAGAGAGAAGAGAGTTCAAGAGAGAAAGAGAGTTAAAGAGAGAAAGAGAGTTAAAGAGAGAGAGAGAGAGTTAAAGAGAGAGAGAGAGAGACTTAAAGAGAGAGAAGAGAGAGTTAAAGAGAGAGAGAGAGAGTGAGAGTGAAAGAGCATGAAAGTGAGACTGGAAGCTTGAGATAGTGTGGCAAGGGTGTTTAGAGGGGAAATCTTTCAAACCGTGGATGATATTAAGAAAGGGGTTGAATATGTCGGGGCATAATTTGAAAGAACTTCTCTTGTATGAGGAACGAGTGGAAGAGTGGCTGTTGCCCTGGTCGCATTACCTGCATGGTGGTGATAGCTTTAACTTTTGTGAGAAGCAATTTTATACAATAGTCTTCAATATAGCCCTACAAATCAATTAAAATTATTTCCAAACTAGTCTCGGCGAATATTATTGGCAATAACTTATTGCCTAATTTTTGTAGTAAATCTCTTCTTTTAACTACTTCTCTAGCCCATTTGGCAGGCATTGTTCACACTCCCCTCAGATTAGTGAACACTTTAAACGTTGCTTTGACGTCTTTTACTAATTTTTCACATTTAGAACAGAGAAAAAAAAAAACAATAATTCTATCAATGAAAATACTTTTTTTTTGAAGACGGAACTCCCACTTCAAAATTTTTTAGTAAACATATTTATATTTATTCTTTATTTAATTTTTTTTTTTTGCGATAAAGATTACTTGGAGTGATTATAACGACGTTTTATTTTCATTCTGTCAAAATGCAACAAGATAATTTATTTCGATAACGAAACGTGTAAATATCAGCATACAAACGTGTGCTGTGCACGTCAAGATTTGACATTCTATGTTCAAGCGTTTGAAAAGATACAGAAATAAATTAGTCATTGCCACATTTAATATTTTTTCATTTATTGGAAATGAGAAAAGTGTTTTTTTTTTTTTTTTTTTTTTTGAGTTGGTATGGGAAAACTCATGTGGAAAAGCATCTCATCGATGGTTTAAACCACGCGAACGGAATCTGAATATTATTCGAAGGTAAACGTGACTTCATTTTAATTATAAAATCCCGGAGAGAAAAATCCCCCTTGAAAGAGTCTTATGCCACTGGCTGATTGATCTAGTAATTTTCGAAATGTTTTGAAATTGATCTGTGTTTAAACATTGAAACGAACAATAAGGGCTTTTTCCACGCAAAAAAAAAAGTAGGTAAATAAATAAAAACTTTATTTAAACTTAAATTGTATCGCCCGCAATTGCGTTCCATTATTCCCGTCGATCATTGTTCAATTATTTCGGATGATTTTGATGTCATTTAAGGGGATTTATTTATTTGCATTGTGCCTTTCAATATTTTTTCCTATTTGCTCAATTATGTGCCGTTGGGTAAATAAACCAAAAATTCTTTTATACTTATAAAAAAAAAAGTACGAAATAATGGAGAAATGTATTTCACCTTTCGGTCGGTGTTACTTCTTAAGAATTTATACCGATGTGATTCCCTCGTTCCGCGAATGTTAAAACTTTACATTTCATTCAAGAACTTCCGTTAAGGTTAGTTGATACAGGTTGCTTTACAAAAAGACGGTTAGCTGCAGGGTCGGATCTTGGGTATTTTACGCTTTTGATATTACATACATACATGGATTTGGCTGAGATGTTTTGTTGGGTTTTTTTTTCATTATATGAGTTAGGTTTATTTCAAATTCTCATACCCGAAACGTTCTGTGTATTCGAGGGTATATTATGTTTGTGCGTTTGTGTGTAATACCCAGCATCATTCGAGATAGACTGTATAAAATATGTATACGAAGTGCCAACAGGAGATTTGATGTTCGTTCGTTTGTTCGACTGTTCGTCTGTATACAATAGCCCAGCCGGAACTGTGTACAGGAAGTGCCCGATCACTGCCATAGCACCAAGTATGATGTGCACAACACTATGCTGATATACAAAACTTATGCACTCTTGTTAAAAAATGTCCTAGGCTGGTGCGGTGGTGTGATAACTGGGTTCGAAGTGGATAGCGGCTGTATATGGGCATACTTCGTGTGTTTTCGTTGCTAAAGCACATTGCTGTATACAACGTGCACTTCGTGCCGTTCGGCTTCGGTTGCTTTCTTCGGTTCCGCATACTTGCTATGCACCAAGTGTATCGTGTAGTAGGCAGTCAATTATTTCATTTTTGCCTATTAACTACTCTGTACACTGAGTGCCTAGTAACTACAAGGCCCGGCTGGGAGGCTTATCGAAGGAGTTGAGCTGTCTTGACGAAGTTAACCCTCTAGGGTTCGTTTAATCCGGGGAACCCCAAAAATTTGTCTTAGAAACAAAAAAACAAAAAAAAATTCAACTGTGCTTAAGAATGTGAGCAATTGTGATAAGAAGTTAGGCCATCTAGAGGCGGTCTTGAGGCCTAGAGGGTAAGGTATACGTATTGGAGGATTTATGATGAGGACGACCTAGATATTCCTATGAAATCCGAGCCTCTGAGAAAAATTCAAAATCTGAAAAGCCGGCATAGCAAATGGGCGGGGTTCATATAGGAATCGAATGGGCTTGGGTCTTGCTTTTACAAAAAAATATGTAATCAAATTTAGCTACCATATTTATTTATGTATGTCAGGTGTTGTATTATAACGCTTGTCTGACTATAAGACACTTGTTTAAATTTTTTTCATTATTATTTTTTTTAAATATTTTCTTTTCATGACTTTTGAATGTGTATATATTTTTAATTGCTTATTCATTTTGAGGCGGCCTCTGTACCGTAGTTTACTGAGATGCCATTTACGAAGCGAGAGGCCCTGGGTTCAAATTCCAGCTGACGTCGTGTATGCTGTTTAGTTTTTCTGATTCTTCTTTGGTTAACAGTTTTTCATGTGATACCAAGGGCCCATGAGGCCTAAGTGTGTCACTCTTGGTGGCAGCCACATTAATCTTACCTAGCCTAAACTAACTTAACCTAACTTGACCTAACCTAACTTGACCTAACCTAACTTGACCTAACCTAACTTGACCTAACCTAACTTGCCTAACCTAACTTGACCTAACCTAACTTGACCTAACCTAACTTGACCTAACCTAACTTGACCTAACCTAACTTGACCTAACCTAACTTGACCTAACCTAACTTGACCTAACTAACTTGACCTAACCTAACTTGACCTATCCTAACTTGTAACATCTAACCAACTTGACCCAAGCTAATTGACCTGAGCCTAAAACATAACTTGACCTAAGCTAACTTGACCTAACCTAACTTGGCTAACCTAACTTGACCTAACACTTGACCTAACCTAACTTGACTCTAACGCTAACTTGACCTAACCTAACTTGGACCTAAGCCTAACTTGACCTTAGCCTAACTTAACTTAACTTAACCTAACCTAACTTAACCTAACCTAACTTGACCTATCCTAACTTGACCTAACCTAACTTGACCCAAGCTAACTTGACCTAACCTAACTTGACCCAAGCTAACTTGACCTAACCTAACTTGCCTAACCTAACTTGACCTAACCTAACTTGACCTAACCTAACTTGACCTAACCTAACTTGACCTAACCTAACTTGACCTTAACCTAACTTAACTCTAACCTAACCTTACCTATCAGTTTTTACAATTTTTTCGATTCGTTTTGCATTCTTGTTTAGCAATTTCCCATATTTTTAAAAATTTTCTTCGTCTATTTGCATTTTTAAATTTGGCGGCCTTATTCCCCCGGGGTCTTCAATGTTTTTGTTGGTTTTAAGTTATACCTTTAGATCTTGTAGCTTTATTTTTCGGTTTCTATTGAAAGCTTTACAAGGCTGTGAATTTGTTTGGCAGGGTTTCGATTCGTCGTTTAGTTGTCCCATTCGCCTCGAAGGTTTTGCTTTCCCTATGAACACAATTAGGGTTTCTAGTCTCCCATTAAATGTTTTCAAGGCTTGTTTTAAACCGTTTACAAAGAGCTATTCATATAACCCGTTAGCATTTCCGGTGACTCTCACTGCCATTCCTTGTTTACAATCACGTTTTTCGGGTGTTTTTATTTTTAATACCCACATCACCCACATAAAAACCAGTAACTACTCAAAAATTTTGGGCCCTTCCTCCCAGAATTGATCCATCAAATTATTTGTATATGACGATCCGGCAGAGTCATGGTCGCCACAACACTCACAAAATCCATTCCTTGATAGATAGGTAGATAAGGTAGATAAAATTTCTTCGAAAAATTATTCCATAAAAGATTTCTTCATGTGAATACCGCGAATCGTTTTGTCGTTTGGAAAAATATAAACATAAAATAATTAAAATCCACACACCATAGAAGAAGAAAAAAAAATCCAATTTACATTTCTTTTGAATAAACTTGGTAAGCTCCAATAAAGATATAGACAGATGTTATAAATAAATGAATGAAAACCAAAAAGAAAAATAAAAAGAAGAGTTTAAACGAAAATTTAGAGCACAATAAAAATGACAAAAAGGCGCTTAGCTTAGCGTATATAAAAATGACTTCAACCTCAGCAGACCGAGAGCAAATGCTCCGAGCCGTAATCACCAGATTGACGCAATATTTACGATCGTCAAAATGAAAACTTTAATTTTAAAGTTCCCATTTGTTGTGATTATGTCGGCAACTACTGGTGATCGTTTAAATATCGTGGCAAAGAGAAAAAATATCGCGTAGCGACATTCAGTGTCGTGCAGGCAGTGATTTTGATAGGGGGAGTATAAAGTAAGAGAGCCCTATCCTCCACTAGGAGAGAACGACATCACTAGCAGTAGTAGTTAAGTAAAGGATTCCCTTCCAACTTTCGAGTGATTCCCTTCGAAGCAAGTAAACGAGAGTTTTTCATTTTTTGGTCCGACTTTAAATGATCTTCAAGGGTCGTGAACTCCTTCCGCTATGGCTATTTTAGGACCTTCTTTTGTGTTTGAACTTTCCGTAGAAAAAGAAATTCCCCCCAGCCCGAAATCACTCTCTACGGGCCTGTTCTCAAGAAGAATTTAAGCTTGACAGAAATTGATTTGAAGATCATTTCGAATTCTAGACAGACCTCCTCCTACCGATCCGACATTAGGGGAACAGTAGGGGTAAGGGTTGCCTAGAAGGGCCCCGGAGAAAAGAAATTTCCCCCTAGCCTGAAATCACTCTCTACGGACCTGCTCTCAAGAAGAATTTAAGCTTGACAGAAATTGATTTGAAGATCATTTCGAATTTAGACAGACCTCCTCCTACCGATCCGACATTAGGGGAACAATAGGGCTAAGGGTTGCCTTAAGAAAAAAAAACACCTTCTGATCATTTTGATGATCAAAAGAAAAAAAATTCGCTATCTACGTCGCTGAGCAGGTGTTGTTATGAAAGTGTAAATTGTCAACTGATCAATCAACCGATCAAAACCAATTCAAATGTCCAATTATATCAAGACTCAAGTGGATAGAAGAACAACCCATACATTCAAAAAGAACAGAATTATCTTTATGATAAACGATAACGATCGCAAAGATACTTCGGCTTAGCGGAAAAGCTCGATCAAGGTTCGTTACAGGATTTCTCCGCTCTCACATCGCACACACTAGAGAGCAGGTTTGAGTTCTCAATCGTAGTTTCTTTTTTCTTATAATCGATATAATGCGCGATAAAATCACCGTGTCTTTATTCATTCCGAATAGAGAACCAGCCAGTGGTTGATCGCGTAAGCATGTAGGGTAGACCGTAAATCCATAGTGAAGCATAAAGCTCGCGAAATCGGAATTCTTTTGTTCGATTTTCTTTCAAACGTAGCTAGTAGGGGGGGATGTCAAACCGGCATCTTAGTCGTTTTGTGATCTCGAAAATCTCGCGACTACGCTTTGTAAGTCCCGTAAATCCCGGGAGCGGAAAAACGTCAAAAATTGACAACCCTAGTATGTAAGGTACTTTGTTTTACAGGTACTTCGCTAAAAAGCCATATCGGCTTGAGATTTCGATCGCGCTGTCAACGATGATGTTCACGAATGGCATCGGTGTTGGTGAACGGCACTCGGCACTCGATCCGTTTTTCCGTTTTATAAACTAAGCACTCGACGTTTTGGGCCATTCAGTTGACGGAAAGCCGGCGTGCGGTCAAGACGGGCTTTTTGGAATTTCATTTGATTCTATTGTAATTTATTTGCAAAGCAGAAAAAAAAAAGAACGCAGCAAAGTGGCGAAAGATTTTTGGTTTTTATTTTGTTTTCACTCTCGGCTTTTTTCGATTTTTTTGTTTTGTGCTTTTCTGAATAGAAATGAAATGAGTGCGTTTGAGGTTTAGTAGTTGTTTTATTTTTTTTTTTAATTAAAACAAAAAAAAAGTTTTTAAAAAAAGTATTAATTGAAAAATCTTAATACCAAACCAATAGATGTGCTTACCCAAACGGAAATGTAAGAAGAAGAAAAAAATCAAAAATATAAAAAAAATATTTTAATCAAGTTCAAAGTGTTGCGTGCATAATTTTGATAGAAATATGGAAACTATTATGAAAATTAGCTGACCAAAAAAAATTTTAATAAGCTTAAAACAATTGAAACGCGTTGAGTATACAAAATTGAAGACACCATTTAAACTAAATATAAAAATAGAAATAATGTAAAAAAGTTTTACCCTTGAAAGTGTCAAAGACGACGCAATGAAGAAAAAAAGGAAATTTCATTTTTTATGGAATTTTTTACCACGGTCGATATTTATGTTTGAATTTATTTTATTATTTTTTTTCTCTGCTTTTCGCCATCCATTTAAAAATGTGCTTTTTTGTATGGAATTTTTTTTTTTTTTGTCTTCGATTGGGTCATTTGTTGTTTTCAGGAGGACAAAAAGTCTTTGATTGCCCTTCACCTTCCTCAAAAATCCAAAAAAAAACTCTTTTATTGTCTATATATCTGGAATAATCGCGGTTCAAAAAGTACCTTCAAAATGTTCCGCATTCAATCAAGCCTGAAATTCGTTTAAAATTTACGAAGCTATAAATCATGTTCCTAGGTTTCTAAGTCCCTAAAGTCACTTTCTACGGTTTTTGAAAACTATCTAGGTAGGTAGGTAGGTTGAAGTGGCTGCCACGTTAGGCCGTTAATCGGCCCATTGTGATACCAAGGAGGTTTTCTTGTGTTTGTGCGAGTGTATGTCTTTTTATGAAGTGTGCCCCTAACATGCGATTTTTTGAAAAACCAGTGCTAGGCTTGGAACATTACACTCCGTTTCGCCTGTGGCGGGAATCGAACCCTGAGATCAAGAGCATGGCACGCATCCCCTACGCTATCCCAGAGCCACGAAAACTATCTAAAAAAAAAAAAAAAATTTCAGGCCTGGCAGGCACGACTTCCAAATTTTAAATTAAAGTGGTTTCCGTTTCGAGGGAATAATTAAAAAAAATATAATCAAAATAAAATCGATTTTTGATACGCACCAGGAGTTCATCAATGTCTCTAAAGCTGTTTTCATTTGTTTAAAGAATATTCCCTGAAATCTAATCCAAATCTATGGGTAACAGGAATAATTCCTTCAAAAGAGGCATTCATGACACTGTTGCCAGTTTAGGGGAAACTGCCCTTAAATAAAAGACATTTATGATCTTTAGCGAAGTCTTAGGGTAGAAAAGCGATCAGCGAAATTTTAAACGGCCTTTTGGGACCAAGATTTTCTTTTTAGAAGATTTAAAAATTTAATTTAAGGCAATTTTGACCTTGTTTTGAGACCTTCAGGGGAATATTCCCCTAAAAAACTGGCAACAGTTATTCATGACAATCATAATTAATTCCCGAAAAGAAACTGTAGAAGGGAGCAGTGATTCTGCCAGCTTTTCATGATCAGTTGTCATTAAAATATTCCTTAAATAGGTCGCTTTTGAATCGCGTTCACCTAAGATCGATGTAGGTTTTGTTTTTCGAAGGAATCGCTGTTCCAACGACTGTTCACGATTGTCTTCTAATAAAACTTTGGCCTCTTAGAGAGAAAATCAATCGCACCAACAGTTCATTTCGAATTTAATTTAATTATAAAAAATTAACTTCTTATTAAATATCTTAATATTATTTGAAGTTATTTTATTTGATTAAATTTTCAAAAATTTTAGCTTGAGAAAAACAATTTTTTTATTTGAATTTCTGCAGTTTTGATCATGTGTCCGTCCAGACTATTAATGAAATTTCCATGCAACAATGAGTAATTCGTTCAATTGACATCAAATGCTTTGCTTTGTGTGATTTAATTTACCTATCGATAATAAACTGCCGCCGCGCTTTCATAAGCAAAAGTCTTCGGCTATTGGGAAAATTTCTTCAATTTCATAAAAAGGTTTTCCGACTCTTTTCTTTGTGTGTGATCTCACCAATTATCGCAGCGTTATGCCAACCGCATGGATTAGCCTTTCCTCCAGATCGATTAATGTCTCTCTCTGTCAGACCTTGAATACTCTTGAATACGTTGTAATGTCTCCATAGGTACCTCTAAATTAATTCTAAAAAAAAGAAATTTTTAACCCATTATAGTGCATTGATCACTTTGTCACGTTTCAGTTTTTCGGGCAATACTCTTCCATAGATGAACCAATTCACATTGACACACATTCCATTCCACAGTTTTATTTTGTAGAGAAATTTTTGGCGCGTCTAACATTGACTTTACTTGGACATTTGAACATTGAACTTTCGTCATAGAAGCATCATAAACACGAAACTCGAAAAAAAAAATAAGAAAAAATTTCGGTCTGTATTGGGTTAAAAAAAATTATTTAAAAAAAAAAGAAATCATTTCAATTGCTCCAAAACCTCCAAATCGGATTTGACACTGCACTTTTCGATTAAAATGTCTGTGAGAAAAAAGTGCACACGTTTCTGGACTTGTCATTTGAGATTAAGTGTGTCAGTCAGCCAGCCAGTCAGTCAGTTAGTGAATCAAACAATTTTCATGCTTACACTGCATATTCTTATGTCAATGGACAATCGCATGCGGCAATTAAATAGCTTAGGCCTCTTGAAAAATAAAAATAAAAAAACCTCCCCGTCGGCGATGATCGTATGAGACTCGATTTTAGGGGATCATTTGAGGAGAAATTGTTTTGACTTAAAATTTGTTAAGAGATTGCGTTAGAAGCACTCTATGACTAAGACGATTCACGTTGGTCTTTCCAATGTTAAGGGGAACCATCCACCATTCTCGAAAATACCCATCTTCTCCGCCACTGCAAAGACCAATGCACCGCGATGCATACGAATGCATTTAATTACTTTGATTTTAATATTTCCGACATAAGACGACTAAGTCGTGCGTATTTAAGTTTTCTTAAGACAAAACAAAAAAAAAGAACATTTCTCAGGTCGTAGAACTGCTTATTTTTTCGCTTTTTTTTCCACTGACGTTGCGTCTTGATTTCATAAATTTTTTCTGTGCCATTTTCTACAGAAAAACGTGCGTAAAATTTTATGCTATTCTACCGACATTTTTCGCTTATTTCTTTATTTCGTTCGATTGTAAATAATGGGCCCCAAAGTTTCTTGAAAGTGTGAAATTTTTGTTCAAAATATCTGTAACGAATTTCAGGGGGACCGGGGGAAAAAATGTGCTATAGAGAGAATTCGTTATGAAGAGAAAATAAGGCACAAAAATGTAGCCAGAAAGCCTTGAGAAGATTCGCTATCGAGAGAAATTCGTTATAGAGAGTTTCGATTAATTGCCATTTTCATCCATGAAGAGAAGCAGGAAATTTTGAAAAAATATTCGGGAACTATAGAATGAGGGAAGGGGCAGGGTGTCCCCGATCCCCTACCATAAATTTTGTCTGCTTGCTTTATTCTTTTTACCAATTCTAGCGAAAAATTCTAATTTCTATCAACTTGAAGCCCTTCGACCCACTTCAATCGAGAAGAAATTTTGTATTTGGAAAGCAAAAAAAAAAAAAAAATTGTGAACCATTTCACGCTTAAATGACGTAAATATTTAATTCACAGCATTTTCGATTTTCCCACTTTTTTATTTAATTTTCCATTTATTTTTTTATTTATTTTTTTTGCTTCCCCATAAAATAATATTTTTGTTTACACTGATATGACACCTTGAAACATGCAAATACACGGGAATAAATAAATATTCAAATTAATGATAAACGATCAGTGTAATTGACGTATCAAAACTTTTCTAAACAAAAAAGGGGCATGAAAAAAATTGTCAAATTTTCACCCGAACTGGGTGGACACAGAGCTAGAGAGAGCGAGAGAGAGAGGGAGAAGGAGAGATTGTCAGTCAACGACATTTTTCGGCGGAACATTCCCGGGGGCGATGTGTTTTTGTTTTGCGACCGAATCGCGCGATAATTTGGGCAAAATAGAAATCAAATTGACAATTTCAATTACCAATTTTCGCAACAATAGAAGAATTTGGCAAAAAAAAAAAAAGAGCGTAGCTTCATTCCGGAGGCACAGTAATTGAGGAGATTAATTGATTGCGCGATTACCCGGTGTGAATTCATGAAGTGAAGGAAAATTCACCGAGGACATTTAAAAAGCAATTTCCGAAATTTTATAGAAATTCGCATGAAATTAAATGATTGGGGGGTAATTTTGTTATTTTATTTAATTTAATTTAAATTAGTTTTCATCAATTGTTTTTGTATATATTTTTTGTTATTTACTCTTAATTTAATAAAATTGTCAGCCAGGCGTGACAATTTCAAAATTATTTGAATTCTATAAAAATATTTCTTATGCCCTGTTTCCAACAGTGCAGGAACGTGCAGCGCATTTTCTGCAAGTATTCAACATATGCAAACATATAGAGCCGAGTCAAGCTTTTGATTGTAAATGGTTTTGTATGTTTGCGTGTGTTGAATACTTACTGGAAATTGCGCTGCAGGAGTTCCTGCTCTATTGGAAATAGGGATTCCAATCCCGGGATCCCGGGATCCCGGACGTTTTCTAGTCCCGAAAATCCCGGGATTAGTCTTCGTTAGTCCGGGGCATTTTTGCAATTATTTTTAACTGTCGAGGTGAAATATCGAAATATAATCAGATGAAAATGCTTTAAGATATAACGTTGCAAGTGGGTGTAATACGTTAGTGGACATAAAAAATCTATACGATGGTTATTTTTTGTACGTTTAGTACATTAAATGCGATAACTACATGTTTTACGTAGCGTGCCATCATTTATCTCTTGTGTAGCCTCACAGTTAGCCGAATGATCTCCGATCAGCTGCAGTGTTGTTAAATGTAGGTACAATTCCCTCACGACTTTGACAGCTGGGTTTGGTGGTAAAACGAAAAAACTGATTAGAAAATAATTTGATTTGTGAGAGAAAATCGATTTTTGTATTTTAAACCATTAAAATACGCAGTCGCCAGACTATTGTAATTCAGCTATGATAATGCAAATATAAAGTAAATAAAATCGTAAGGATTTTTGTAGGGAAAAATTTTGTGTAAGCAAAGGAAAAAGTAGTGATTTTTTGGGGCTGTGTAGGGAATATCAGAAAAAGAATTTAACATCACTGATTCAGCTGTTATGCTTCAAATAACTGGAATGTTATTAAGTTTTTGTTTTTTATTATTATTGTTAATGTGAAACATAGCTCAAATAAAAAAAATTTAAAAGTTTATTCGTTTTAAGCATTCTTCCTAATCCCGGGACCGATCCCGGGATCCCGGGATTGAAATTTTGGAATCCCGAAATCCCGGGATTGGCATTTTGGCCATTTTTTTGGAATCCCTAATTGGAAACAAGGCATAATTATTGCTTTTATTGTTTATTTACTTGGTTATTTTTTTTTATTGTTTGTTCGAGAAGACTTTCGCAGTCGATTTTAATCAAGCTTCCGGAAAAGTGAGAGCATAAAATAATAAAATATAAATATAATAAGTACAGGAGATTTCCGATTTAACGAGTATTCGCGTTAGCGAGTTTCGCATTTAACGAGCATTTAAATTCGTTCCATTGAGTATCTTAAATAACGAGCAAAATGGCACAAAAATTTTTGTTTGCGCTCGGTTTAGCGAGCAACATAAGAAATCAGTGAAAAAGCATAAAGAGAAACAAAGAGGAATCCAAGAAATAGTTAAGCGAGGAGTCTAAAAGCGCGTGTGCTGCGCCAACTGCCGCAAGCAGTCAATGTATGAAAAGTAATGTTCAATTTTGCGTGACCTGCGTGAAATCGAAAAAGCGCAGGCGCTGTTGGACTTGCCGCTTTAATTGTGCACAGTTGTTCAGTGATGCCAATTTTTAATCCCACACGTAAGCATACGTTAGTAGAAATCAGTCGCGTACCAACCTAGGGGCTAGGAGGGGCTTTGCCCCACCACGATTCTTGGTCTTAGGGGGAAGGAATTACGAAAATTAAAAGGAAAAAAATTGTGGAAATTTCTTTGCCCTCCGCGGGAAGTTGGATTGGTACAGGTCTGATATAATTCAAGTAAAAGATTTCTCAAACCCCTCCCCCTTTTTTAACGCAAAAATACATTTTTCTACTGGCAACACTGCAGTTGTTTACTTATCATCATTACTCTTTGACAGTAAACTCTCAATTCAATTCATCAAATTTTCTTTGAATTTTTGTTAAAGAACGGGTTTTCAGCAAACTTTAAACTAACGGTCTTCCGTAAATAAAGCATTCTGAGAAATATTTTGGACTACATGTTGAATAATTTCATATCTAGAAGCTGTAAAAAATATCGCGCAATTGAAAAGACCTAGGTTAATTTTCCCCCTTTTTTTGTTCGGTTTATAAAAGAATTCCCCATATTACCTATGTATTTTATAATTTAAACAAAACGTGATCTCATAAGTTTTTTACTCTGTTAACATAGACGTTATGTATATGTTTAATATGAACCAAAATGAAGAGTTGTTATGTTTTTTTTTTTTGTTTTTTTTGCTATAATAATTCTTTTGAAATAAAAAATTGTTTATAAGCCCAATTTATAATTTTAATCTCTTACAAGAAAAAAATGATTTTATGATGGTACTCAATTTAACGAGAAATTCGATTTAACGAGAAGTGCTGGCAACATTGAGCTCGTTATATCGGAAATCTCCTGTATAATAAAAAAGCAAAAAATTCGATTGCAATCAACCCCTTGATAAATCTTCAGCCCCAATTCTAAATAAATATTCCCCAGGAATTTTTTCCTTCGAAATTTTTATCAACTAAAGAGTGAATATGATGACCTCTGCTTTAAAATTTTCAAAATTATTGCTTATACGCCCATCCTAGGTTATCTCCAGAGTGAATAAATGCTTGTTTTTGCATACGTCATACTATTTTTGCATATTTTAGCAGTGCGAGCTATTTTCTTGCCAAAAACTATTTTTTGTGCATATTTCCCATATTTTTGGTTAATTGTGCTATTTTAAATGCCTTTTCCTACCTACTTAATTTCCGAAAAAATCAACAATGTTGCGTTTTTTCAGCTGATTTTATTTCTGCTTTATTGCTTTCCTTTGTCAATGACTCTTTTAAGGGCTGTGTCCAATGCTGGCGTTTACGTTCGATCGCGTACTAACGTTTGAGTGTGTTTTCAAATTTGGGCCCCTTACCTTTTCAGACGTTAAACAATCTTTTTCATTGTATAAAAACCATTTAAACAAGAAGCGCCAAAATTTTTTGTTTGAAAATATAAAAGTCATATATCGTCGGCTTAAAGTGTAAAGGTCGGTGTCCACTTCAATCAAAATTTTTTTTGGAGACTTGAACCTTTATTTCGTTTTGACGTCACGTCGTGTAGAATCGGAAAAATTAGAGCTGCAAGACCATCGATACTGTGAACATCGATAGTTTCGATTTTGAAAAAAAAAATTTCTTCTAAATATAAAATAAATTTATCGCTAAGTTTTTAATTAATTAAATAATATTTACTTTAAGCTGTTGGAATCCAGGTTATTAAGGGCCTTCTGGTCTAGAATAAAATATTTGATATTGATTTCTTGATGTTTGCACAACACAAACATAGCAAATTTTTAATTATTCAATTACTATTAAATAAAGTTTTTTAATTGTTATTTTTTTTAATTGTATTGTTGAAAGAAGACTTTCGAGTCGATTTTAATAAGTCTTCCGGAAAATTGAGTAATTGAATAAAATATAAATAAAAAGTATAATCAAATAAAGCACAAATATTCGACTTGCAATCAACATATAAATTTCAGCCAATTCGAAATAAAATGTCCCAGATTTTTTCCTTTAAATTTTTATCAACTAAAGTAAGATGCCTCTCTTTAACGAGAAAATAATACTGGTCTGAAGCACAAAATTTAGGTTTTTGATGCATTTTGTTTTGAGTATTAAGCCAAATAAAAAGATTATCAAATGCAGGTTATTATTTCTTTCATTGACAAAAATAAAAAAATTTTGCTTCGAAATTTTTTATTTTGTTGTGTTCTTTGAAAAAATGGCTGTTGAAGTGGACACTACTTTAAAAATACCTCCGTGTGTGACCAGATTTGAGTTCTGTAATCAGAAATAAATAAACAAACAAAAATATTTTAAAAATGAATGTATGGCAGAACGAGATACAAAATTTTTTTTTAATTAAAAAGCGCAATTTTTAGTATTTACCATGAAAAACTCCTTTTTGTCCATTTTATGATGCAAGAATTAATTCTTGAAAAAACATTCGATTCTATTCGGCCATATGCTTTGATGCTTATGACATAATATTCGAAAAATTCCAACAAATGTTCGATGGTTTTTTTTCGTTTTCATTGCTACACTCTAGGTCAAAAAAATGCTTTTTGAAGTAAGCGTTCCAAAGTTGCTTTATAACGCGTGCATCTTCGTCCTTTAAAAAGTGCTGTAGCAAAAAAATATTGATCAATATCTTCACGAACTTTGCCAGCATCTTTTAAATCTATTCGTTCGAAATTATATAAAAAGAAAAATTATTTGTCAAATAAATTCAGACAGGGTCCCCTTAAAGTGTAAACCTGCTAAGTCCACTTTTAACCGATTCCGACTTTTCGATGTCATTCGAAAGAAAAAAGGACACTGCATCGTCAGGCAAAAAAATCTTTTTTAATTTCAAATTCTAAATACGGAGAAATTGGTGATGAGTAAAACTGCTAAGTCCAACTGTGGTCAAAGTTCACAGCTAACACCAACAAGTGACTCCAAGTAGACTTTGTATGGTGCACAGAATCGGATTTAGAAGAGACTTCATATAGGAACAAAATAAACCATCAATATTTTGGGTCTCCTTCCCTACTTTGAAGTCTTGAAAAAAAAAGTGTTTTTTGTTTACCCTGTAAAGTTTTGAAATTGTTAGTTAGCAGGTTTACACTTTAAGCCGACGATATTTTAATAAGTCCACTGAATAAAAAATAATTTTAACTGCATATTTTTTGGACTATTTTCCTTGTTTTTTCGAGCTTTTTATAGCGCTTATTTTTGGGTTTTTTTCGGGCTTTTTTTACTCACTCTGGTTATCTCTATAGGCCCCAAGAACGCCTCTAGAGTGCTAATTTCTGTTCACAATTGCTCACATCCTTTTTGCTTCGTTTAATTCGGGGAATCCCAGGGATGTGAGCAATTTTGAACAGAAGTAAGGCCGTCTAGAAATGGTCTTGGGGCCTAGAGGGTTAAAACAAAAAAAATAAAGTCGATTCATTTACCTCTCGGAATTTCAAATACGCCTTAGAAAAATTCACTTTTATCTATTGAATTGGTCATTCTTCTTATCGGTTATTTTTTTATTGTTAAATACTTTAATAACACAAATAAAATAAAATAAGAAAAATAAAAAATAAGTAAGCACAAGTAAAATCTATTAAAAAATTAAAGAAAATGTCATAAACAACGTTATAACTGAACTAATTGTCGGCAATGAAGGCAAATGATCCACAGTGCAGATATAGATTCACAGACCGAGATAAAATTTTAATTGAGCCAAGTCCGGCCGGAGACAATGTGCGATATCCACTCGGAGCGATTAGTTCATTATACCTGAATGTAGTATGCACCTTCGCAATGTGCAAAACGTGACGACAGTCCGAAGCGGTCCCTCAATTAACTTTAATACTTTCTGTCATATGCATTTTAAGTTCAGTTCTTTTATTCTTGCATTTTTCTTTTTTAATTTTTTTTTTGTTTTAATTTTTTTTTTTTTCTATCATTCTTTGAAACACATATTTTTTATTATTATTAAATGAATAGGGGGGCTGTGGTTCGTTTCTTTTGCTTTTTCATAGAGATTGAATTATGTATTGGTGAACGGATGGACCCTTGACAATGACGCGTTAGTGACACAGGGAGACATTAGTTAGTGGAAGGGAACCATTGAATTCTTCATTCTAAAATAAGAAAATCTTAATAAATAGGTATTTTAAAATGACTACAATTGAGTGTTCTTGAATCCTTTATCAATATTATTTAGTTATTTTGAAACTAATGATTGAAAAAGTCATGAGGATTGAGAAATAATTTTCTCGAGAATCAGTTTCAGTTAACGGGAAAATTCAAAATGAAATAAAAAATAATCAAAATCTAATTATGATTAAATTTAGATTAATTTTTGTTTCATATTTATTAAAGTTTATTTAAATAAAAATTCAATTGATTGAATCAAAAATGATCTAAAATGAAATAAATTTAATTGTGATTACTTGTTATTTAATTCTGATTTTTTCCATCAATTGAACTCATTTTGATTAATTTAAAAAAAATGTTTTTAAATATTTTTAATTTTTTTTTAAATTTATTTTAGTATTGTTTAAATCAAGTTTAAATATAAATTAATCAAAAAATAATCTATATTCAATCGGGACTTTACTTTTGATTATTTTTTAAATTCATTCATAATAATTACCAGCTTTTGTCGAAGCTGGCGCGCTGAGGAGGAGGAAGGATAGATTATTCACCTCATGTCTCAATGCCTGGCCCTAGCAAGAAGACGATTGTCCTTATTAGGGTGTTCCTTCTTTATCAGCTCTCCGGATTACCTGAAATCAGAGTTACAGACATTAACCGATTCATAAGGAAGTCCAATTGGCTTCCCCATTAAACTTTAAGGGTCGTAGTCTTCCACCCGAATTAAGAGCTTCTAAAATTTAAATTATTCATGCTAGTTGAACTCAATCAAATACCTTTTCTGAATTTGAATTTTTCCAAATTTTTCATGTAAAATTAATAAGCCTGGTTTAAACTCTCCTGAAGGATATCATTTAAAAGTTTACACCTTCAAAAAGTTCAAACAAGGTTGAAGACCATGAGCCTACGGACCAAGTTGGGTCCTTACCTGAGCTAACAGCTGCCACCACTACCTACCTACCTACATAATAATTTCTATAATAATTTGAAATGATTATTTCACGATTATTTGACCATACAAAACAACTTTAAAATATTCAGCCCTTTAAAAGAAAAGATTCAGACCTAGGGGTCTCACTATATATCCTTTATTTTCGGGGTGGCTGAAGTCGAATTTGAAATTCTTATAAATCAATTGGTTCGAGACTTAACTATAACCCTAAAGAAGCATCTTTGAGCGGGGAGTTTAAAGCTTATATTTAGGCTATGATGTGATAGAGCTATATGGGATCTCGAATTCGAATTTAGCAACCCCGAAAAGATCGAGCAAACACGTAGAGACTCCTGGGTCTGGCACTTTTTTTTGGGTCTCTGTCATATTTGTTTAAGGTCAAGAGAAAAAAGAGGATTTTATTTCCTACTAATCATCAATGAAATAATCATTACTCAAAAGGATCTGACAATATATATATTATATGAATCCTTTCAATCATTTCATAGCCCGTTTGAGTTGTGCTCCTTGAAAACCCGAAACGATTTAGTAAAAAAAAAAAAAATGCGCTCAATTTAGATGATAAACAGCAAGTCTAAAATAAACAATTTAGTCGAATATTACAGAACAATAAATCAATTATTGCCAGCCATAAAAAGGGACATAAGAACGCAATAAAAAAAGAGTTACAGAACAATTATATACCTACATATATAAGTATCAAAGAAAAAATAACTCAATTTAAAAGCGAAGCCACAAAACTTAAAACAAAATGCACAAAGCTCGAAATTAACTTCGGTGTAGTTGCATTTTATGATCGTGTTTTTTAGTTTGCCTTCCTTTTTCTTTTGTAAACAAATATTTCGTTCATAAAAACGTAGCTCTTTTTTTAGTTGTCGTTGCTGTTGTTGTTTTTGTTGTTGCTTATTTCGTTTTCCTTTGAAATCGTCGATCGAATGACACTGAACTTGAATTGAGACTTTGAGGCTACGGCAACCCGGCAAATTATTATCGACAACGTAACGTTCAAATCGTCAAAATCGTTCAAATGCCGCTCGATTCGTTTGAGCGTTTGATTTGTTTTCAAACAATTCCAATTTGTTTATTCATTTAGATAATTTGCGTTATACGACAATACGCTTTGAGCTGCTTAAACGTGAACTAACGCTAATTCTTTTTTTTTATGCACTTTGTTGCAGGTTCGTTTATTGCTTTTTGCCCTACGTTTCGATGATTTTCGAATCGGTTTCTCGGTGAATTTGTAACGCTGTCTAGATGGGAGTCGAAAATTCGTAAGAAGGTTATTATGGTACCTAAACTTTTGTGTCTTTCAATGAAATTCTGTTTTCATAAGGAGCAAACCAAATTAAAAACAAATTAATTTTATAAAAAAAAATTTTTTAATAACACAATAAAATCTCTAGTCGAGTTGAAAAATATCAAATATTACCAAAAATACCAAAACGAATTTCGAGGGACCAAAAAAAAATTTTCGTTATAAAGAGAATTCGTTATAAGGAGGGGGAAAAGACTACCAAAAAATGTAGCGAGAAATCCATTGGGAGATTCGCTATAGAGAAAAATTCGTTTTAGAGGAATTCGCTATAGAGAAAATTTCGTTTTAGAGGATTTCGCTATAGAGAGTTTCGACTGTACATAGTTCTTTAAAGCCTCGAACCATCGCGAAATAATTTTCTGTGTATGTACTTGCTTGCCTTTCTATCTGCCTGGTTCTAAATGAATCTATCTATCCCCGGGAATTTCTTCCATAAAAATTTTTTCACTTGGGAAATTGAAGTGCTCTATGCAAGGTCTCAATGAAAAGGATAATGTGATGACAGTGGCATAGCGAGCCATTTAGGCGTCCGGGGAACAATGGAGGCAATGCCGTTTCTTTCCTCTACCCTAAATAAAAAGACCTTTATAACAATTTAAATATTACATGGCGCCCAGGGTGGCTTTCCCTTTCGATCCCACCCCCTCGCTGCGGTACTCAAAATTCTTCCTCCATTTCTATTCACTTCACTATGTGTTTGGAATTCGAGAGATTTTTTTTGGAATCCCAGGTATATATGGAAATGTTTATATGCTTCCAATGGATATTTAAATACTAGGGGGGTCTTCCCTTAAACGTGAAAAGATCGGAAAAGCGGGAAAAAGTTAAATTTTTATACAAAATGTCGTTCATTAATTTCAAAACAATTTTGATTTGTCGAGGCAAATAAACTTTAAGGGAAGACCCCTATTATAAAGCCCCCAAGAAAACGAGTGATTCATGTTATATTTGAAAATTCGAATTTTTCCTTGAATTTTCTTTACCAAAAAAAAAAAAACGAAGTTTAGGAAACTTGGTTAAATAAACTGTAACAAAAAATTTTTTGTGGGCAAGGCACGCACGGGGAAGACAGAATATCACTCTTATATCACATTATCAAATCTACAAAACACCATAAATTCCTTCAAGAATCAAACATGAAGACTCTCAACAAATTTCATTTTAGAGTGCAACAACTTTCGTTGCTGCCCAGCTGGATTATTGAGTTTCCTTTCTTAAGCTTCTGTTGCTTTGTTGTTGTTGTTTTTTTTTTTGGCGCACATTATATCAATCAAGAGCGTAGAGACCTATTGCTTCAATTTTTAATTACTTTTTCTATTGTGCTTATTACGAACTAAAGGCAATAAAATATTAAATTGCGCCTTTCAGGAAGTGTTGTGAAATATTTTGTGCTTATCTTTTTACCCCGTTATTTAAAGGAAAAAATGGTTGTGAAACATTTAATGTTCAAAGTAGGTGGAGTTTCCTTTCCTTATTTCCACTGGAGTTTCAAAGACACCTGATGAGGGTTGTTTTTAATTTTCTAAAGTGCTTTATTTATACTTATTGGAAGAAAAAAACATAAAAAATTGTTCTCAAGAACCGCAATCGACGAAAAAACCCATGAACCAAGGTCAATTACCTGATTGAGATAAAATGTGAACGCAATTATTGCAAATACATAGGTATAAACAAACCCAACCGTCGAAGATTTTCACATAAATTTGTATCGACTCCATAATGGGCATTCACGAGTGTCGGACTAACCTGATTTCTTACTTTATAAGTGACAAAAGTATGCAAATTTTTGACGATTGGAATTTGATATTTTTTTCCTCTTCTCTTCTTTTTTCTTTTTGCCCATTGTGTCATCTTCAGCGACGAAAAGTTCGTATATTTTCATACTTTCGACATTTTCAGCAGCTATGTATTTTTTTTTTTTTTAATTTTTCCATGAAAATCAGTAAATTAAATTAATTTACTATAGCAAATAATCATCTGTCTTCTCGTCTCTATTAAATCTTATGTAGAAAAAGTATTGCCTTTAAATCTTTTTTTGGTCCGAGTTGTGTTGTTAAGCTGACCAGAGTTAAACGATGAAAAAGGCCCCAACATGTAAGTTGAAAAGGTGAAAAACAGTGGAGTGAATTGATCAAAATTTGCTTTAAAAAATTGTCATGGTATATGAAAATTGCACAGGAGACCAATGATGTCCTTATACCTGGAGCCAATCGTTTAAGGGCTCTACGCTCCAAAGAAGCAAGTAAATTTTCTTGAACCAAACACATGTAAAAAACGAATAAGTTCAAGGCATACGCTCACAGGGTTGCATTTAATTTGGAAGCCCGAAGTCTTTTTACTTCATAATATTAATGGGAATGTGTCATTCTTTGACCGAAGCAAATCCTTAACAGCTGTGCCGTAGAGCAATTTTTGCGATGTTTTTTGATGTATATTTTTTACGAAAGTGATATATTTTTTATTGAGCTTGAGTCGGCCCGTCATCGAAAACTAACCTCTGGCTCGGTACTTCCTTTTCATTTACTTTAATTGCCCATACTCAGATATACCGTAAATACTTGCTCAATTAATTGACGTAAGTAGGCTTGCTGTAGCTTCTTAAGGCGAGAGACAGAGGGCGCTATGGCAAAGACTTACATTTTAGAATTCTTCAAGTATTTTTATATCTAAAAAAACTTGTTTCCATCGCGGCTTACATACGTAGCATCTTAGTATAGGGTATAACAGCGTAGATCCCTTAACCCTTTCGCGCCTACTGGGACAATACGTCCCACTCAGTTAAAATTTGATATTTTATATTAGGACATTAGGACAATATGTTCCATCTAAAAATGTTATTGGGCTTATATTAGGTGTAGTATAAAGAAATAATTATTTTTCCAATAGATGGCGTTATTTATCTGCATCTCGCGTTGTATAAGTCCGATCGTGTTCCGCTAGGGGGCATTAGAAAGATGACAGTTCCTACTAAAAAAGCTTTTTTGACACTTTTTTGATTGATTGATTCAGTTTTGTTTGAGAGCTTGTCAAAGATGGACATCAGCAAAGAGAAAATTCGCTACATTTTACAGTTTTTCTTCGATAAGGGAGAAAACGCAAGCCAGGCGGCTGAAAATGTGAATAGCGTTTATGGACCTGATACTGTAACAGCCAATCATGCGCAATTTTGGTTTCGTCGATTCCGTTCCGGTAACTTCGATGTCAAGGACATTGGCACTGGAAGGCCAATTGTCGAAAATGTCGATAAAATCATGGAAATTATCGAGTCCGACCGTCATGTTAGCACTGTTTCGATTGCAAAAGAGCTAAAGATTGCACAAAAAACCGTTTGGAACCATTTGAATAAGGCTGGATACACAAAGAAGCTCGATGTATGGGTGCCACACGAGTTAACGCAAAAAAACCTCATAGACCGAATTTCCATCTGCGAATCGCTGCTGAACCCCAACAAAATCGACCCATTTCTGAAGCGGTTGGTGACTGGTGATGAAAAGTGGGTCACTTACGACAACGTCAAGCGAAAACGGTCGTGGTCGAAACACGGTGAACCGGCGGAAACGGTGGCCAAGCCAGGATTGACGGCCAGGAAGGTTTTGCTGTGTGTTTGGTGGGATTGGCAGGGAATTATCTACTATGAGCTGCTCCCATACGGCAAAACTCTTAACTCGGAACTCTACTGTCAACAATTGGACCGTCTGAAGGAAGCAATCGCCCATAAGCGGCCAGCTTTGGCCAATAGGAGAGGAATTGTGTTCCATCAGGACAACGCCAGGCCACACACATCGATAGTGACTCGCCAGAAGCTCCGGGAGTTTGGTTGGGAGGTTCTTCTGCATCCACCTTATAGTCCGGACCTGGCACCAAGTGATTACCATCTGTTCCTGTCCATGGCTAACAATTTTGCTGGTGAAACATTCGCTTCAAGAGAGGCTTCTGAAATTCGACTGTCTCAATTTTTTGCTAATAGGAACGAGGGCTTCTATGAGAGAGGCATAATGAAATTACCTTTAAAATGGCAACAAGTTATCGAACAAAACGGCGCATATTTGACCTAAATCGGGTCATTCTAACTATCTTAAATAAAGCCCTCAATTTAATGCAAAAATAATGGATTTCTTTTTACTACACCTAATATGTGTATCCCAGGATAACCGAAGGACATTCAAAATTTTTGAGTATGCAGAACATGATTTTTTTTGCTCCTTTATGCATTTGTGCAATCAATTTTTCAAAAAATTCCCGTTTCGAGAAAAAAACTTCGGCGCTAAAGGGTTAAGCACGTTTCGTAAAGAAGGTACCACGAACAAAATTAGAAACTTTAACTTCCTCTCCAGGCAACAATTTCTTCTAATGATTGCTTTAAGCAATTGATATTTTACCGCAATCTGTGAGCGTACTAAAATTCCCCCTCCCCCCTTATTCAAAAGCAAATTTTAAATTTAAATCACCGTTTAAATGTCAACTTTCCATACAAAAACAGAATTTAAACAATGTTTTAAATCTAAAATTTGATTATGATTAAAGGGGTTCAGGTTTCCATTTAGTATGTGGAAAATAAATAGGCGGAAAAATATTGTTGCCACTTTAAGAACCTTTTAGGTCGGCGGTTAGCTGTAGGAAAAAACCAAACTTAGGGGATTTTTGAAGAAAACGAAATGCCTTTGTGCATATGAATCACTCCCCCTATCAATCCCAGTTGATCAAAGAGATTTTTCTTATCATCACTCGTAAGGGAACAAAGTTCTCCGAAGAGCATATTTTTTATACGACTTTGGATTGCTATTTATATCAAAATCAGTTATTATATTTTTAGCCAGAAAAAAGTGATTCCCCCTAGAGAAATTTTTCTTCAAACATTTGCGTTTATTTTCAGTTTCTATATCGATTCAGAAAAATCTTTAAAAAATAAAAATAAATAGTTGAATTTTATTCTCGGCCGAAAACAATAAACTTCAACTTATTTTATCAAAGAGAAATGTGCGAACATATGTATGTATGTGAACATATATTGCTCATAAGACTCGTAAAAAACAAATTGGTCAATATCGTTCCCTTGGCTCAAACCACCTTCAAGCTTATCGGGCGATATCTTATCGGACCAATTGAAAATTTCAATTGCTTATATCGAGAAATTCTGTTTTGACGATTATTGTTTAAACCCAAATGCGTCAAAAGAGAAAAACTGCAGTGTGTGAAGGACTTTTCGTTCTCTTAATCTCTAATTGATTTTTTTGATTTTGTTTTTGTTTTGCTTTTTGAATGGAAAAAAATTAAAAAAAAAAATATTTAAAAAAATCGCCAGTATTATCAACAGTAATGTAATTAGTTCACATCAAGTGCTCCAAAGCGATCGTCGAAGTAGTCAAGGAGTATTCTAGGCAAAGGAGGAAGACATTGTCGATGGACTTGTTTATGAAGATTTTCTCTGAAGATATTCCCAAAATTAACCAAAAGAATTCGATTTGGATCTAAGTTCAGTGCTTTACGAAATATCTTAAATTTTTTTTTATAGAACGAACCAACGGAAGTAAGCCATTCCGAATTAAAAGGAACTGTTGTTAACATTTTAAATAGCTATCAATCTGATTGATCGTTGGCAAATGATTGATGATTGCGTTTAAATTTCATTCATTGCTAGAGGAGTCTATAAATAATGCTAATTTTCTTCATTCGTAGGCATTTCAGTTCAACCTGTTTCGACTGGTGATGGAACCAACGGAATTTTATTTTTAATTTTTTTAATTTTTTATTTTAACTTCATTAAACTATAAATTTTCAAACGGTGCGATACATTCTCATCGTAAAGCTAAAAAAAAAAAAAAAATCAACTATCATCAATTAACACTAGAGACGACACCTCTGCAAACTTGGAAAAATATTCATATTTTAGAAACCTGTTCGTATAATATTTTTTGAATATTTATCAATTAATCGGAAAAGAAAAATGATCTTTTGACGAACATTTGATTTATGTGTTATTTTTTCATTGTTTACTGCGACGATTTTCTTGGAACTTTTCAATCGATTTTGTGTTAGGGGCTTGCTTAGGAGGCTCACACTTTTTGACCTACATGACCTACATATATTGCAATTGTCTTCAATTTAAGGAAATGCAAACTCGATCCATGAGATACACTTTTTGTAAATCCTTACAAGTCCACATATGAAGACGAATCGATTCAAAACGGCTCAATTGCGGAACTAATTTTAAGGGGACCTTCTGGTCTAGAGCACGAAAATTTAGGGTATTTTCAGGATTTTTTTTTGGTATTAAGCCAAATAAAAAACGATTTTCTAAGTATGCAGGCTTATTATATTCTTTATTGACAAAAAATAAAAAATTGTTGTAATTTTTTTTTTTTTTTTTGCTATTTTAAAAATGGCGTTGAAGTGGACCCTCTTTGAAAAAGTACCTCCGTGGTGTGAAAGATTTTGGCAGTTCTGGTAATCGAAAAAAAAAACAAAAATATGTTATTAATCAGAATGAATGCGGCTATGGCAGGAACTAGAATAAAAATAAATTTTTTTTAAATTGACAAAATGGCGCAATTTTTTATTTCAACCATCAAAAACTCCCTTTTTTTGACCATTTTTTTGATGAAAAAATATGAAGTTCTTGAAATAAAAATTCGATTCTAGTTCGGGCCATAGCCATTGATGTTATGAATAACATATAAAAATTCCAGACAAATCGTTCGATGGTTTTTTTGTTTTCATTCACACCAGGTCAAAAAAAGTGTTTTGAGATAAACGCGTTCAAAGTTGCTTTGATCAAGCGCGCTGCCTGCTGTCTCCACCTTCTAAAAAGGCTGTAGCAAAACAAATATTGTCAATATCTTCACGAAACTTTGCAGCATATTCTTAAAAGTCTATTCTTCCGAAATATATAAAAAAAAAAAATCAATTTTCAAAAAATTCTAGACCAGAAGGTCCCCTTAAGCTTTCTTCTTTATATAAGACATCAGGACATTAGATATTTTAAGATTAGGGAGAGGAGATATAGGTTGATTAGCCTCCTTTCTCCCAGGCCACTGTCGCCTATAATACCGCCTCCACCTCGATGCATCTGTTAGCTGACTGGCTCGTATGCATAAAGATCAGATCAGACCTTTTTCTAGAGTTTTTGAGCAATTGCTTAGTTTGATATCCAAGATGAAAAATTGACCTACTACTTTCAATTCAGGTATTTAAGCTTTATTTCGATTGATTGAAGTCAGATTTTCATCTAATTTTTATGCATACGAGCCTTTGTCTTGAAGACGAAGAGATCGTATTCCATATGTAATGGGTTAATGAATTGTCCTATGTGTCTACAGTGAAATCGGCACAGATAGTGAGATCCCATTTTTACAAATGGCTTTTTGAGTTTATTCGTCTGATTTTTGGTTGAAATTGTTCAGCTTTGAAGCGGCAAAAAGGTATTAAGGAGCGCTCAGATGCAGCTCGTGTGCCTGAAGAAGTTTTTTTGTTATGATTTTTCTATATTTAAATAAGAAAATTTTCAAAATATTCTTATTGGTATTAGAACTATGGGCCACAAAAGTTAAAAAGAGGTAAAACAATCGAAAAATTTTCCAATTTTTGCAATTTGTACCAATTAGATGGAGTTTTCTTGGATCGATATGTACTACAAATATTTTGTTCGAGGCCTGGGCTAGAAATTTCTCATAGATAGAAAAAAGAAATATTGAACTCGTTACGAGATATAGCCACAAGTAAGTGCGCAACTTAATTCTCGGCTACACTTTTTGAGATCGATTTAAAAAATAATTTTAAACAATCCGACTAAATCAATTAGGAGCAGTTGTTATATTCACCGAGTACTTTCAGAAAATGGTGTCAAATTTTTGTGCACAATTTACGGATTGCACTGTGTTTTTTTATGGGGCCAGATCGGCACAATTCTAACCCTCATTTCGCCAGGGGAGAAACCCCATTAACTTAAAAAAGCTTTGTTTTGAAACTGTTCTTGAGCTTTCAAGTTGTTCCAAATGTACCTATCTATGGGGCAGAACTTCCAAGATTTCTTATTCTAATTGTGTAAACGACTATTTAAGGCTTATAGTCTTCAATCTTGAAGGCTCAAATTTTCGAATGGTAGTCTTCAGGAGAATTTAAACCAGGTTTATTAATTTGGTATGAAAATTTTTGAAAAATTTAAACAAAGCTAAGGTATTTGATCAAGTTAAACACTGGCATATGAAGATTAAACAGAGTTGAAGTCTGCGACTCTTAGGGCCGTTTTCTCATCCCACTTTAAAGCTCTATCTGCCAGTTAAAGGGTCTGGCGGGTTAAGCAAAGTCATGCGGCATCATGAAAGGAATTTTTAAATTTTGTTGATTTTTCGATAGGTGCCATCTAAAAACACTGTGGAGACTACTTTTTAGATTTTTATTATGAACGGTCCTTGAAATATGCTTGAAAATCCTCTTTTACTAAGCCTTTTTTCAAAATTTTATATCTCTAAAAACTAATTAAGATAAGAAGATGAAACAAACGTTGGCCGATTGCCGTTATAACAGGAAATCAAAAAAAAAAAATTTTTTTACACTGAGAAAAAATTTTCCACAAAACTAAAAAGATAATTTTAACAACTTTTTTCAGAGTATTCTTTCATTTAAAAAAAAGTTTCATTCAAATAAAATGCGCAACAGTGAGATATTCAAAAAATTACAAGTGCACATAGATGCTCTAGAAATAATTAAGATAAAAATATGAAACAAACGGTGACTTGTTGTTTATAAAACAAGGTATTTTTTTAAAACATTCAAAAGGTTTTACAAAAACTGAAATACACTGAAAAAAATTGTAAAATTTTTGATTTCTTTTTTGTGGGGAAATTTTTTCTCAGTGTAAAAATTAAAAAAAAAAATTTTTTGATTTTATTTGGTCCGTTTGCTACTGTTTTCGTTCCGAAAAACAAAAAAAATTTATGAAAATGAAATTTTGAGAGGATATCGTGACGATAAACATTAACCGGAACAGTAGCAAATGGACCTTAGACTTATTAATCAAATTTGTATGAAATTATCATCAGGATAATTTAACTTGCAGATACAAGAAAAAGATGAGAAAACGACCCTTAATGTTTCTTTATAGTGTCTTCAAATCGGTTAAAAACTTTAATAATACTCCAACCAATAAAAGCACATTTTTAAGGCGAGCAAAACCCCAGCAAACGAAGAATCTTTTTCAACTGTTACGATGTTACAATTTATATCTAAAATATTTATTTTCTTTTTGATAATTTTTTATTGTGTGAAAAAAAACCCCCTCCAGTTTGATTAATCAAAATTATGCACAGCGACACAAAGAAAAATTATAAATCCTATGAAGTAAATATAAAAAAATATAAAAATCTTCAAGAAACCACCCACTTCGAATTCTTTCAAGGCTCACTAAAGCTAACATTGTCCCCAACGATTTTTGTCTTCTGATTCGATTCTTTGCAGCCATATCAACGGTCCGGTGACTAAAGCCCCAAAATCAAATTCAAGTATTGGGCGCTTATTGGGCATACACGAGCCAGTTGCCGACACCCACACACCCCCACGCACACGATTTGTAGCGCCCACGAATACACACGCAAATGCTCATTACCCTTAAAGCAGCGAAAATGTAAACCAAACGCATTAAATTTAAAAAAAAAAAAACCAAATAATTCATTAAAATAAAGTAAAAAGAAAATTATTATTTAATAAGAAAAATTATTATTATCAATTTTTGTCTTTTTTTTTCTAATTAATTAAACTCATTGTGTGATATTTTAAATTACTTTTGTTACAAAAATTTTAATTGCAAACAATGTAAATCGTCAGCTTCGTCTTAAAAAAAAAAAAATTAATCTTAAAATTATTTTGTAAATATTTATTTTATTAGAAAAGAAATCAATTGGAATTTGAATTCGTTCGAAAAGAAAAATTCACGATTCTTTAAAGTACAAAAAACCATTTTTTTTTTGCTTCACAAAAATTCTTCAAATTTTAAAATAATCCAAAAATCAATTTTCAATCAATTCTTTTTCCATAATTTATATTAAAAATTAAATTAAATTTAAATACTATTTTAAAACATTAAAAACAAAAAATGGCGCAACCAAATAATGCTCTTCCAAATGGCCTACCATTTGAGCACAACAACAACATTCACCACGAAAGCGATGAACTCTTTAAGATTGTTCCACTGAACACACCAAACACACCGCCGTCAACACCTGCAACATTAACAACACCCATAACGCCGGTCATAGAACCCCAAAGTATACTAATAAAACCGACAGCCATAGACGATAGTAGACTCAATAGTCAATTAAACCATAACATATTCAGTGTCGCCACTAATGGCGTCGATTATCGCAGTAAACAAGATAAACTTTTCGGTTACCCACAATCCAACCATAACAGCAACAACAACAACAACACAAACAGATCAAGCTATACCAGCAGTAATGGCGTACCCTATGGACACTATCGCAATACACTAGCACAACAACAGCCCCAAGCGCAGGACGACAAATATAAATTGTTCACTATTTATGGAAATGGTGAGTGTCCTTTTTTTTTTGTTCTGTTCGAGATCCTTTGATCTAGAAATTCTAAGAAATTCGAATTGTAAATAAAAAGTTTTGAGAGAGAGAGAGAGAGAGAGAGAGAGAGAGAGAGAGGAGGAGGATGGAGGATTCAATCAAGCGCGATTGCATGAAAACGTTTCACAGTCGTTTGGAGCATTCAATGTGCAATCGAAAAATTATTGCGCCATCCATACGCATGGGCAACGTTTTCGTGCAATCAATCGTGACGAATATCGCCTGCCTTGAGGATGATAGCATTTTTTATTGACTTATTGATTTGTTTTATTGTTAATTTAATTTTTCACATATTTGTTTATTTATTAAGAATAAACTTTCTGTATTTAATTTTATTTATTTATTACGGAAAGGAATTGTAGCAGATAGACAGTCGTCCTTTGAGGTCTCATATATGATCCTAAAGCGATTGTTTTTTTATTTTATTGTTATGTTTAAGATACTACCTTTTAGCTTATTTGAATTAAGAGCTTTTAAAAAGACCTTAGGGAAGAGAGATCAACACATTCTTAACCCATTTTGACTAAAAAAAAAAAAAAAAATTTCCATTAATCTTGTGTTTTTAAGGGGGTTGTCTCATTAGGCAAACATTTTTGTTTTTTTGAATTTTTTATAGCTTGGATATTTGAGAATATCGTGCCAAAAGGATTTTTTGAAATTCAAAATTGCTTAGAAGATATAGCCTTTTTGGTCGAGCAAGGTCTCCGCTAAAACGAGTAATTTTAGCGATGCTTCAAACCTTAAACGCATTTATCTCGAAACCACTTTTTTTAATTGGCTGACACGATTTCTCCAGTCGAATTGGACCGATTTTAATGAAATAAAATGGAATCAAAAGCAGAATTTTCACCATTATGACGTGAACCTCAATCATAATTTTATCAAATTTTTTACTATTTTTTTTTTACACTGAACTACAAAAAAATATACCCAAAATCGATTGTCATTTTTCAATGGCCGCCATTTTGTCAAAAAAAATCCCAAAATTATTTTGGAAGGTTCACGCCATAATGTCATCTATACTGATTATAACACTGTTTTTCTTTTGCACTTCGACAACTTGGAGACCTGGAATCGTGGCAGCCAGTACTAAACCTTTTTTTTTTAGCATCTACTTTGACGGCCGAGAACTTTTTGAACCTCCCTCACATAAAAAACAAAGTGCTTCTTTATTAACTTTCACTCATTCCTAATACAATAAAATAAAATGTAAATTGAAAAAGCTCTTCGTTTTCTGTCAGGAATTTTTTTAAAAAAGTTCCAAAAACAGCCTCGCCAATGAGACAATCCCCTTAAAGTAACAGTCGGTAAAAAGTGGGTTAGGCACCTTTAAGTTAAGGCAAAATTTAATTACCTCGAATCGAAATTTCTCTATTAAAACATACATACATACATACAAATGTGCTTTAAACAAATTCCCAATTAAATCAATGTGAAAAGAATATTTGAAAACGATCATAAAAAAAAAATTAATTGAAATTTTTCATGCATTTTAGCTGTGACTACCCTTGAATTGAAATTTTTACACCACAACAAATTCAGTACGTTGTAAATTAGAAAGAAAAAAGTCTCTCTTCGAAATCATACGATAGTAATATAGATATTAAGCCCGGATATTTGTATCACGACAACAATATCATATCTAGTCTTAAGAAAAAATTGCTTTAAATTTATATATAAATTGTGAAATACAACCCTGAAAGCTAAGCAGCCTAGATAATTGTCATTAAGCGAAGAAATTCGCCCCGAAATTCGCTCAGAAATTCGCTCAGGAAAATACCTACGTTTTTATTGAATTTAAGGATGATTTTCTTATTTCTTTTTCTTTGTTTTTAAAAGATATTTTAACTATGTACTTTCGTCTCGTCATTTTCTCCATTCCATCGTTGCAATAATTTTCTCTTTTTATCGCAGATCGAAATGCTTATTTTCTTATGTGTGCATACAATATTTTTACCGCTCTGCATGCAATGCAAATTAATTGGTGTTCTCGAAAAAGAATATTTCATTGAAATTGTTCAAATCGACAAAAAAAAAAAATTTATGCAGCAATAAAATTGCTTCTTTTTTTTCTTCTTAATCTTGTTTCCATAAATTCATTTTATTTATGAATTAAATTATTTATTTATTTGATTAACACGTACTTAATTTTGAATTTGAAATTCTTTCTTCTCGCATTCCCCGCAGACGCCGACAATGACAAATTGTCCGGCTTACCGCGTTCAACGACTGGTTCACTAAGTTCAATCATCACGACGTCTATCGCATCATCGGAACCCGATCCTGGGCGTGTTGGTGGCGGCGGGGGCGGCGGTGGCGGGCCTGATTCATCGAGCATTGCCGGCATACCGGGTAGTCTTGACGAGAAGCAAGCGCTCAATAGGCCCGGCATCAAGCAAGAAAGATGGACGGCGATTGTCCTACAGGTTTCGATTCCATTCTTTTTGGCGGGCATCGGGACTATCGGAGCTGGGATTGTGCTCGGCCGTGTGCAGGTGAGTCGTCGATATCTATTTTTGCTGCGAGTTTGAAAGTTTAAAAGTATGAAAGTTACGTTTGAGTCAGAAATACCTTCGCTCGAAATGACCATTATTATTGGCTAATAGATTCGTTTGATATCTCAATTTTTTTTTATCACGCAATGAAGGGAGGAAAATTGCATGACTTGAACAATGGAAGAGACCCACATTAGCGTATGGAGGAAACTGTTTCGGGAGGGCTTTTTTTTAGCATTGATTTAATAATTATATATCGTGAATATTTTTTTCAAGTTCATTTTTATTTCTGAAGGGGATTGGAACACCGAAAACCTTCTCCCTATTAATGGCTCTGGGCAAGCCCCTACACCCGCACCAGACTTGAATAATAATATTTGTCGAATTTCTAGGTTGAGGGAAGAACTATTAAGTTTTATTTTCGTAGATAAAGCACGAGAGATGCTTTGGGTAAATACAATGTCGCTTTAGGTTGAAAAATATTAAAATTTACTGTGGGAAATGAATTTCCTTATCTACGTCAGCTAATTTTTAAATTATTTTGCTGACTTTTATTTTTATTTTTCTGAATATTTTTAATGGTTATTTCGGAAAGTTTTTGTTTATTTCTGGTTTTTCTTATGCCTTAGACGTATTGTCTACACTGTTTATGGAGCTGATCAAGTGTTATGCCCTCTCAACACCTCTTGTCAGTCGTCAAGTAAGGCTAACAAAAATGATATTTGAGGTTCAGAATTTCCTTATCTTCATCAGAAAGGTGCTGATATTTTGAATTTTTTTTAATAATTTTTATTTTCTCTCGGGGCCATTATTAGCAAACGATTATTTGTTTTGTACAATTGAAAATAAAAAATATTTTTGAAATATTTTACTGGGTCTTATGTATTTTTACGCGGGAACAGTGCCTACCGATTCAATTTATTTTTTTTTGAATATTTGAAAGCGACCTGCAGGTCATTAATAGCTTACAAAGTGTACGTAATTCAGGCGAACTTAGCACTACCAATGCTTACAAAGTATACGAGATTTAGGAACTGCCTACCATAGCTTACAAAGTATACGAGATTGTAGCGACTGCCTACCAATAGCTTACAAAGTATACGAGATGTAGGCGACCTGCCTACCAATAGCTTACAAAGTATACGAGATTGTAGCGACTTGCCTACCAATAGCTTACAAAGTATACGAGATTGTAGGCGAACTGCCTACCAATAGCTTACAAAGTATACGAGACTGTAAGCGACTTGCCTACCAATAGCTTACAAAGTATACGAGATTGTAGGTGACCTGCCTACCAATAGCTTACAAAGTATACGAGATTGTAGGCGACCTGCCTACCAATAGCTTACTTTATGTGGCGGCGGTAAGTGTTCGTTCAATCTACAAAACGGACACGCTCGAACAAAAGTATATCAGGAGGGTATATGAGGTCGTATGCATTACCGGCTGCGAAATGTGTTGCGGTTCATCGCTTCTGTAAGCAGCATTCGCCGCTAGGTATGGCAACAGCTCTGCGTTATACATTCGAAAAACAGCTGTTTTCAAAACTTTGAAGGAATAAGTTTTGTTAAAAGAAATTTCGTTTACGGAAATAACAGAAAAAGATAGACCAGGCCTGGAAATTCTGGAGTCGGAGGACATCAATTTTGAGTACAGTGTACTTTCTCCTTGTGGACACTCCTCTTAAGTGGACACCCCTCTTAAATGGGCACTTTTTGGGAAAGCTCTAGTGCTCTTGATTCTCAAATAGTTTCCTCTTAAGCGGACATATTTTTCGGTCCCGTAGGTGTCCGCTTAAGAGAGAGTACACTGTACTAAACATTCATTAAAATGACAATTTATTTTAGTTCTAAAACTTTTTTAAATTTGTTTGGTAATATTGACCCTTAACTTTTTTAAGCGATCAAATAACTTTGCTCAAACAATTCTTGACATGTTCTTGTGAACGAAAGAAAGTTGGAATCGCAGATCCATTCTCTGGTTCTCTATATTCCTCGCGTTATTTATGAAAGCGTTGTTTGACAAAGCGAAACATGCGTTTGCATATCATTGATTTGAATATAGAATGTTATACAAGGAAAAAAAATGATCTGTTCTAAAAAAAAACCCATAGAAATCAAACCCATCGCGGACCTGATCCGTGATCACCGAAGTGTTGATATGCAAATTATCTGTTAAATATCGCTTTGCCAAACTTTATTGAAGCCGCCGATGAGCGTGCCATTTATTTCATGCTAATTGGCATTGCCTGTCCTTAGTAAAAGCGAACTGTTAAAATTTATTGTGTTTATAGCCTCTGAGTGGCTCTAGAAACGCGCTGAATATCGCTTTAAGTATAATATATTTTTTTTTTTTTTTCTCTTATGAATACAATTAAGACGAGCCCTCTTTTAAGAAAGTCAAATTGCTGTGGCCTTTGAACGGTTAGATTATGGTACTTTAATATTGATTAAACTCATTACCGCCGACCTTGTGTTTTTTTCCTAATCTTAAAGCAGCTTTATCGAAATATTGTTAAGAATTAAATCATGGCACTGCCATCATCAATAAATCAATAGAAAAATGTGACAGGACTTTTCAAAAAATTTTAATGCAATTTTTCTTCAAAAATTCAAATGTTCATTAACATTTTTGGGTAACTTGAGTCATGTTAATGTGGGATACACACAGTCCAATCCATTGTACAACCAATGGCAGATTGGTGATATATGACGTTGAGTAATTGACGATAGATTGGAAGTGGATACAGCTAGTTGGACATAGATTGGACGATAGATTGGTCGATAGATTGGACGATAGATTGGATCGTTTGTTGCCACGTTGGACGGCCGATTTTCGGTTGATACACCGGTTGGACGAAAATCAAAACGTTTTGAATACTTTGAAGTTGGAACCCATGGTCGTCCAACGTGATGGACCGTTTGTGGCGTTGTTGTACCAACTTCAGTCAGTTTTATTTCTACGAAGGGAATTAGTCCCAAATAAAGGCAATAACATAAAATAAAGTGATGTTGGATTGGAAATTGTACAATGGATTGGAGTGTGTGCATGCTACACAAGAAAATTTTTGTAAAAAAAACTGTTTGTAAAGCTGCCCAGTAACTATACAATCTATCGTAAGATGTGCAGTGATTGTTGTACTACAAATCATTCCGTTAGTGGACTTGTAGTATAAGTGCCTAGCTGTTAGACAGCTTGTTTGACGAGTTTGAAAATGATTTGATTTATTCGCATATAGCACGACAGATTGCTATTTTAGTGGAGGAGTTTGACAGATTTTTTTACTTTTTCCTATTTCTTAAACTGGCAGGATCGCGAGAATGAAATCTTTTTCTTATAAATGACTAAGGAAGAAAAATTCCTGCATATAAAATTGATATTTGATGTAAAATGTTGGGGCTGTTTGAATGTTAGTGGCGAGACATACTATCTGCAGTAGAATCGCAATCGTACGATAGATTGTATAGTTAATTGGCAGCTTAAGGTTGGAAAAAATTTTTTTATGAGTTCTTGAACATAAAATTCGACAGCACTTTGAATGAGTTTTATGTAAAAATTTTTGGAAAATGCCAACTGCGTACTGAGAGGATAAAATAAAAATTCATTTAGGAAACCAATATTCTACTTCCTTATGACTAGCGTTAATATGGACTTAAAAAGTCACAAACATTCTGTGATGTCATGTTTCTTTAGACGTTTTAAAATCATTGTAATATCAACGATATTTAGAAATCCGATCAGGCACCAAACAAAACAAAACATTCAAAAAACCATGCCAACTACGACGTCATAGCGTAACTTTGCACAAGACATGCATTTTAATTAATCCGCTTAATCATTTTATACTTAATGAATAAGCAATACAATTAACAAAATTATTCATTAATGAAGTTCGTTTGCGGGAATTTCCTTCAAAGCTTTTCGCTTTGCATATAAAAATCTTTTATCACAAATGCTCAAATATTTCTCCCAATCAAATTTTGGGAATAAATATAAGAAATAATTGATTTGCATGTTTTAAATTTGGGCTCAAGAGGATTTGGGGGAGACTTAAGAGAGTGAAGTCATTGAAAATTGAATATTTCAACTAAGGCCTTGATCTTAGGTTTTCTTCAATATTGAATACTTAAACGGCTGATAGAAAGGGGCCTGTTCGCTTATAGGAGATCGTTTTCTACAAAAAAAAAATGAGCATTAATGTCCAGAGATGTATGCAGGGCGACATTTTGGGGGGTTCGAGTTCCTATCTTGTATGTAGAGTGAGAAATCCGAAAGTCATTTTAGAAAATAGTTACCATTTACAGTCGATACTCTCTATAATGAATTCCAAGGACCGGAAAAATATTCGATTTAGAGGGAACTCGTTATAAGGAGTGAAATAAAAGCACTAAAAATCTAGGGAAAAAGCATTGAGGAGTTTCGCTATAGGGAGAAATACGTTATTAGAGTTCGATATAGGCATTATAGGGGTCTTCCCTTAAACGTGAAAAGATCGAAAAAGTGAAAAAAATCTAAAATTTTTCATACAAAACGTCGTTCATTAATTTCTAAGCCTTCATGATTTACGAGTTTTCGAGGCAAATACACGATTAAGGGAAGACCTCTAATTATTTTCTGTGTACGCGCCAGGGAATGCGTGCGAGCAGTCAAAATCATTTCTCTGACAGTTTATTAGAACCCACTATGGAAAAGAGATGTGTCACTATACTATATTTCCTGATGATTAATGCATTTTTTTTTCTTTTCCATTTTCCAGAATTGGCAAGTCTTTAAATCCGTCACTGAATTGTTCATACTTGTTCCAGCATTGCTTGGCCTGAAAGGAAATCTCGACATGTGTCTCGCTTCGCGTTTGTCAACGCAGGTTAATTTAGGAAATATGACATCGCGAAAGGAGGTAATCCGCATGATCGTGGGCAATATAGCATTGGTGCAGGTTCAAGCGACGGTGGCATCATTTCTCGTCGCAATGTTCGCCATCGCTGTAGGCGCAGCGCTCAATGGTAGTATTGTGTTCACGCATGTCATGCTGCTGACAGCATCGGCGATGTTTACAGCGACATCATCGTGCTTTGTCCTTGGTAAGTCGGCCACATCGCCGCAATGTGATATGATTTCCATTGATCAAATTTTTCTTCTTTTTTTCTCTCCAGATTTTGTCCTAGTGGCTGTGATATTACTCTCGCAAAAATATCATTTAAATCCTGATAATGTTGCGACACCGCTGGCTGCGTCGATTGGTGATGTTGTTTCTATCAGTCTTCTGGCCTTCATAGCGTCACTTCTCTATGAAAATATAAGTAAGACGACGGGGTGGAAGAGAATCGATTTTTTGCTTCTTGTTTCTTATATTTTGTTTTTGTTTTTTATTATTACTTTCTAGATTCTCACCTTTGGATTACGTTCGTTGTTGTCGCTTGCTATTGTTTCATCTTGCCAATGTGGATCATCATAGTGCTTCGCAATCAGTACACGCGACCAGTGCTTAAAAGTGGCTGGGTACCAGTGCTATCGGCCTTATGCATTAGTGGGTGAGTGAAGAGAAAGAAAATCGTAATCGAGGTGTTTCATTGTTATCGGGTTTCTTTGAATTCCAATCCACGCCCTTCTCCCCTTTAAATTCTCCAATTGACGCACGACTTTTTTTTTATTGTTTTTTGGTCTAATAAATCAGGCAATGAGTGTGGGGGACGGACCACTTTAAAATGTCTTCTCAGAAGTATTGAATGCGCTTTGGTCACGTATTGACAATCGAAGTATGTAGGTACTTTCGATATCGTCAGTTTTTCGAGTATATTTTCGATAAAGATGATCTTGAGACTATTCAAGTTAGTATTCGTACTTGATTGATTATTGGGTTTTGTGACATTTTACAGGCCCATTTTGTGACATGAAATTAAATGAATATATTCGCAAAGCCGTTTGTGGCAGATACATATATCTTACTTTAAATTGCCCACTGCCGCCTGATGGATGTGACGTCAGATTTGCGAAATATTTTCCAAAAGTAATAGAATTTCGAATTTCGACAAAAAAGATTTATTTTATATAAGTATTTTGCACACATTGTAACGTGCTTTGAGTTAATTTTATGAGTATTTTTATTCGAAAAACGTGCATTTTTTTCATATCCTCCCCTTTAACGTTACAATGTGCCGCACAGCATGCACACGATTCGGTTGATCCGAAATACTCCGGCCGCTAGGCTCAAGTATGGTTGGCTCAACACATGATCCCACACACTTTTCAAATTTCGAAGTTATACTACATGCTGTACAACAAATCGTACCGTGTATGGTACGCGGCCAGTTGGAGAAAGAAATTTAAATTTCTTTATAGCATTAATTTAACTTCGGCTTTTGAT
Organism: Chlorops oryzae; assembly: GCA_020466095.1. NCBI lineage: Eukaryota > Metazoa > Arthropoda > Insecta > Diptera > Chloropidae > Chlorops > Chlorops oryzae. Next base: position 12,551,228 of record CM035808.1, read on the forward strand.
GGTCATTAATTAAGTAAAATTTTCTGCTGAATCCGAATATAAAGTCAGATAATTTTTAAGTAGAACAGTTTTTGAGATATAGGATATTTTCCGTTTTTTGAGTTTTGAAAAAAGGTAGGGTTGGTAAATTCGAATTAACTGACCACGTATTCGGATCAGCAGAAAATTTTACTTAAGAAATGACCGTCAGATGGTGCAGGTCAGATTTTTCGCAAACTAGTGTAATTAGCAGAGCTCGGATTTTGTTGAATTTTATAAATTTGAAGCATACTTTACGGGGCTAAACAATTTTCTACCAACATTATGCGAAAAAGTTTAGCGAAGTTGAAGTTTAAACCGCTTTTCGAACTTCAAAAAAATTCATAATGAACTTAAAACTCGATTTGAATCTTAGCTTTATGTGAGCTGAAGAAAATTTTTACTCCATAAAGTATTCTTTAAAATTATAAAGTCAACCAAATCCGAGCCCTTATAATTGGGACAACAAAAAATATTTAAATTCAGCATCCAAAAGTATGCATAGAAATATACCGAATATTTCCCATAGTGACAAAAAGGACTCAGATTTTGTTACATTTATAATTTTAAAGCATACTTTGTGGAGTACAAATTTTGTTCAACTCACATAAAGTTGAGATTCAAATCGATTTTTAACTTCAATATGAAATTTTTTGAAATTAGAAAAGTGGTTTGAAGATCAACTTCGCTAAACTTATTCGCAAAATGTTGGTAAGAAAAATTTTTGCCCCATAAAGTATGCTTCAATTTTATAAATGCAACAAAATCTATGCCCTGTGGACAAATCTGTTCATTCTTTTGTAGGTTTGCCAATTTAATCACATCATTTTCCTCCATTGCCTTATTTAGAATTCTCGTTCCACATCATTCTAGCCCTTTTTTCACCATATTTTCGAAATTTCCTTTTCAGCTTGGGTGGTCTTGTTCTCGATGCTGCCGTTGACGTTTTCGATGGCTTTGTCGTCTTCCAACCCATTATTAATGGTATCGGTGGTAATTTGGTGTCAGTGCAAGCAAGTAAAATCTCGACAATGCTCCACCAAAGCTCGATTCTGGGAATTATACCGCCATATACGAAAGTATTCGAATGGCCATGGAAAGCACTCTTCAAAGGTGGTGAGTTGAAAGAAAACGATGATCTTGGATTTGGTTTCTGTTTTTTTTTGGAACAAATTTAATCAGTGAAAATTCTTTTTAGTACCTTATACCAAAACTGCGCGTATTCTATTGGTTATGTCCATACCTGGAGATATACTCTTCATTTATGTTGCCGATTACATTCACATGTCGACATCGACGGTCACGTTCTCTTTCGTTGCGGCGTACATTGTAGCAAGTTTGATTCAGGTAAGTCGGAAATATTTTCAAGGTTTTTTCAAAAACAATCAATACAATTAATAACGAATATACATATATCAGCCCGATTCTGAATATTCCCGGGGAACGAATTCCCGCGGAATTCACTTTTCTCGAGACTAAAATACTCCTTTTTTAAATAGATAGGGCAAGGAAAATTATGGGTATGGGTCAAATACCTATTTCCCATCAAATTTCCTCCACCAAATATTTAAAAAAGAAGAAATTTACTCTCGACAAAAGTAAATTCCCCGGGAATTCGTTCCCCGGGAATATTCAGAATCGGCCTGATATACCTATATAAATCAAATGTCTTAATATAATTTCAAAAAAAAAAAAAATCAAATTTTTTAAGGTTATGCTGCTCCTTTACATTGCCCACATAATCGTCCATGCTATGTGGAAATGGAAAATCGATCCAGATAATTCATCGATTCCATATCTTACGGCGCTGGGCGATTTACTTGGTTCAAGTTTACTCGCCGTTGCGTTCATATTCCTGCTGTCAATTAAACAACCATATGGCTCGGAATTGAATAATTTGGATGCATCCAATTGATTTAATATTGTATAGAAAAACAAAAAAAAACAAACCAAAGCCTTGGAAAAATGTTTTAAGAATATATATATGTATATACATATATATATATAGTATGTATAACCGAAACTAAGAGACCGAGACTATTAGACAGTAACAAAAAATAGCAACTCATTCGATGAATTGCAGCATCTTCTTATGTTTCACATCAACGAAAGTCACTTAATCCTCGAGCGCATATTATTATAACTCTAAATGGAAATTTTCTTCTGTTTTTCATTCGCTGCTTTTTTTTTTTTCTATACAATTATACATTCTCTTCTTTTTTTTTATTGTGAAAACTAAAAGTAAAAAATAATTTTTATATAAATTGAGTTTCAAAATCGATATTTCAATTTATAAGAGAAATCTTAAGCGCCTACACGATAACGAGATACAATAACAAGAAAAGACATGTCTAGGTATTATGTATGAATTAAATTTTAACAATTAAACTCTAACCTAAATTGAAAGTTAAATGTTAACAAAAAAAAAAAATGTTCGCTTACGTGTTCAGCAAATTGTTGCTTTTAGTAGCATCTCAAATTTGCATGCCACAATGTGTCTTCGCCCACCCAACATGTTCTGAATAAGGGGCTGTCCATTAATAACGTAAGATTTTTATTACTGTTTTCACGTTCGCGTCTTAAGTCTTTGCTCAGACAGTTCTGTTATAAAAAGCGGGAGAGATTGAGCAAAGACTTAAGACGCGAACGTGAAAACAGTAATAAAAATCTTACGTTATTAATGGACAGCCCCTAATTGTTCGAGAAAAGAAAAACTTCCAATTGAAAGGATTGACTAACAGCTTCCAATTTCAGAAAAAAAAATCATATTTTGAAAATGTAGTTGATATAAGTTTAATTTGCTAGATCGAAATTTCAAAAAAAAAAAAAAATAGGCGTTAGCAATGCGCAGTGAATTCGCAGAGGCAATAAGATCGAGCCTCCAATCGGTCAAATATGATTTTATTTAAATGCTAATTCGTTGAAAAGTTCAAAAAAACATTTTTTTATAAATTAAAATAACTCCACCAAAGAGTCTAAGAAAAGTTGAAATGATTGGATAAAGTGAAAAAATACTCTTATCTGCAATCCTCGAGTCAAGAGATTTCGCCTTTTGCTTTTACCAAACTTCATTCCTTAAAAAACAAAAAGTTATTAGTTACCACCCTCTATTCCCTAGTTCCCCCTAAGTCTATTCAAATTTCTTTAATGTAGCTTAAATTTACTTTAATGAGTTGATGATACTTACTAACAAAACTTTCTAACACCCTTAGTCTAATTTAGTTTAGTCAATGTCCTAGTATTCTTTAGTATTAGTAGCTTCCTTGCACTGCACTCAATTATTTCCAAATTTATTTCATTATTTTCTTAAATTTAAGACTTCTTTCCAGCTTTTATTTTTATTTTTATTTTTTTTTAAGTGCAGTGGAGTTAATTTATTGTTAAAAAATATGTCAATATTTTTTTATGAAAATGTGATCGATATAATTTATACGTAATTATTATTTAACTAATAATTTATAAAGTTTTAAGAAATTAATAAAAAAAAAAATAATATATATATAATAATAGTTTGTGTTGTTGCAGTTGGATTTCGTTCTTTTAAATAAAATAACGGTTGATGTTACTATTTATTGATGGGCTTTGTATTTTTATTTTATTGTGCCCTTTTACTATAACACTAGTTTACAGAATTTTTTTCCTAGGACATCTAAATGAAGTTTTCTAATGGACGTTGGCCTTCTGAACACTTCGTATTGATGAGTTTCTTCTCAAGCTATGTGTTTTTTAAGGTTTAAAGGTCTACAGAATCTCAGTTTCTTGACCGATCTTAAAACTATGTGAAAAAAAGTTTCAGAGGTGTTAGTTTTCTTTAATTTGAGGGATAATTTATTCATTGAGTGGAGCATTATCGAGCTCTATTAAAAAAAAAAAAAAAAAAACTCCAACACCCCCTTTTAAAAATATTTATTTTCAAAACTCTAAAAAATCGTTTCGTGTCTAGAAGCTCAAAATTCATAAGAAATGTGTATTTAGATGTTCTGAAAGAATTTTGCTTGTAAACTAGTGTAACCAATCGAAGATCTAATTCGCAATTTTCAATCCAAACGAAAAGATTTTGCTAAATTGAGAAATTTATGTTTTCACAAAATGCAAATTTGCCTAACTTCGGCATTCGATCGTTACATATTTTGACCTATTTCACATTTTCTTTATAATAAATTAACTATCAGGAATGCTCTAGAAATCGAATCCAAATAAAAAAAAAAATCAATGCGATTTCAATATAAATCTAATACCCTAAACAGATTACACCATTAATGCAAATCAACGGCTTAATTTTGCATTATGTCGTGCATTTGACTTGAATTTGATTAAATAAATGCACAACTCAAAGCGTGAATTAGCTGATTTTTGTCTGGCAGCTCTAAGAAAAAGCTACCGAAAGTTATGGTATTTTTGTTATTTATTGGCAGCATATGGCAAGTTTACTGTCAGTCACGGCTGCCACAGTTAATGTTTCGCGCTGTGGCTCTTTTTTATTTTATATGGCTCTTTTTTGGGTTTCTTGCGCCAAGAGTAAATTTACTCAACAACCAGTTCAAAGCTTGCGAACGTACCAAATAATTGAAGTCACTAATAATTAAAAGGTAAAATTGCAGCTTTAAGATTTGGCTGACCTTATTTACATCAAAATATTTGGATTTTTATACATACAAGAAATTTTGGCTTTTTTTTTTTAGTCAAATTGGCTCTTTTTTCAATTACCCTTATATTTTTTAAATGGCAACCGTGATTTCAGCAAACTGCAAGAAGGTAATGCGCATTTACAGTGTGGAGACCTGTTTTTGTGATTTGCATTAGCGGTTTTTAATTTCGTATTTCAGCTGTAATCTGTTTTGGGTATAAGCTTTTTCGAATATTTTTATGGAAATGAATTTCTAGAGCATACCTGAGCATTCATTTGTTAACATATATTGGGATCTAATTTTTTGTTTGTTTCGAATCCTTAAATCCGCTGCTGTTAACTTATTCGCAAGTTGATCATTTCGGCAGTAACTACCTTCGGGAGCCTGAAAGTTGGGTGCAACCCTGCGCCTTTAATACTATTCGATATTATATCGCGCACCAGGTACTCAGTAACGAATACATACGGATTACTGCAGCTCTAGCGCAGACCAGTGCTGTTAAATGTAAGGGAAATAGCCATGCCGGGATTTTTCACTATAAACAGGCCTGTTCTAGATGAATATTCCCCAGGAGTTTTTCCCTAGAAATTTTTCTCCGCAGAAAAAAGAAGTATTATAAGCCATGCAAAAAAAGTAAAATTTTATAACCTTTGCGTAAAAATGTTCCAGTGTGCTTAGGGTAAGAAAACTTGTGGGGAAAATTGTTGGCAAGCGTAGGCAAAATTAGTAGTTTGGCTGTGTAGGGATTTTTGAAAAAAGTATTTAACAACACTGACGCAGAGACTGGTCGTTGTATTTTTGAAAGACGCGTTCGAAGGTTTTCGCCAAATAATTGAAAATTAAACAGATTCTGGAAATGCAAAGGCTTACCGTTGATAAAATACAGCGTCCGCGACGCACCGCCGAGTTCCAAGAAGAGCCCAGCACTGCGGCAGCACGGCAATCAAGGTAATGCATTTGAAAACAATAAGCAATTATATCTTACGGCCGCCATACATAGTTAATAATCATGATACAAGAAAATAAGATAGCGCCACTTCAGCCCGATAATGTCACAAATGCAAAATGAGAGCTTCGTTGTTGTTGTTTTGCATGTTAAGCCCAACGTCACAACTATACTTTAGCATTGGAAACAACAACAACAATGCGAATGCTTTAAAATAGCGGTACCCGAAGTGGCGCTATCTTGCTCTCTTTGTATCATAGGTAGGTAGGTAGGTAGGTAGGAGTGGCAGCCATATGCTCACTTAGGCACAAAAGAGGCCCGTTGTGGTACCACGAAAGACACTATTACCCCTTATAAAGTATTGGGAAGCCAACAAGACTTCCTAATGAACGTCACTATATCCGACAATTTTAGTTCAGAGAGTTCGGTTAAGCTGGAAAAGAATAGCGACTACAGAAGGGAGAGCCTACTCCTTGCGAGAGCGGGGCATTGACCCATCAGATGGAGGACCGTTTCCTCCTCCTCTTCAGAGCCACATGAGCGGCAGAAATCGTTGTGTGGAGCCCCCAGTCTCGCAGCGTGCCTGCCAAAGAGGCAGTGGCCAGTAAGAATGGAGACCACTAGGTTAATGGACCTACTATTTAGTCTCAGGAGCTGCTGTGAGCGTTTCTTATTCAGAGACGTCCATGTCTGGCGAGCAATATAGCAGGAGCTGTCTCTTACCCATTACTTTGTATCATGGTTAATAATGAAATGTTATTTTTCCCATGCACAGATGCCGAAGAGGTACATCTTCGATAGATAAAACACCAATATATGCTGCAGGTGCACAGCAACACGGCACAAGATTAAGGGCATCTGGTTCGGCGACACGGAACCCGATCTTTTCTTCCGACACCACAAAAGACACCGCTGAATTCAGCTCGTGCCCTCTTCACAGCGGAAAAGCAACGAAGCACATTGGGTATAGCATTGCACAATGATAAGAAATGGATTCAGGACCAGTCGCAATATATAACAGAGTATTTGAAACAAGCGTGGGCTGATGGTGGAATGCCCGGCCTGTCCGACGATTTCTTTGCACGTCCGAATTGCCTGAAACAGATGTCCATAAAACAGTTTGTCGGCATAGTCAATCATTTCCTGCATATAATATGGGGTAACCGCTTTACAGTTGGCAGCAATCATGTTGAAGATATTGTTAAAATCCTGCAGAAATTGAACTATCCACATCAAGTGAATAAATCGTGGTTGAAAACACCGAATATGACGCACTCATTTGGCAATGTGATCGTACTGTTTGATTTCTTGATGGATTTCGTATGCCCAACAGAATTCGAGTTTCCTTTGTCCGAGCTGCAAGATGATGCAATGACGGACGATGAACAAGAACCTGATTTGGAATTCAAAGCGATGCTGTTGCGTACCTGCGAAGAGACTTTCCATTTGTGGGACAAGAACTTGGAAGACGATTTCCAGAAAATGAAGAAACAAGTTGCTGATATGCTAGTTCAAAAGCGCTGTGGCGTTTCTGGACTTGAAGTCCTGGATAAGGAACTTAATCGATTGTATGCATACCATAAGACATTGAAATCCCAACGTCCACAAAGTTCAGCTGATAACGAACGTGAACACGAACGCTTAAAGAAGTTCGTCAAAAATGCTCAAACAGAATTGGATGAGTTGAGAGAATGCTGTAAAAAATATGATTTGCAATTGGAGCAGCTGTTCACTAAAAAGCGAAATAGTAGTACTGAATTCACACACTTGAAGGAGATTGTAGAAATGATGAAAAGAAAAATTTCGGAGCAGCTTTGTAACGTTAAGCAACGCGATGATTGCGTAGAGAAAATTAAAGTCTTACGCTTAGAATTACAATGCTATGACCGTACCTTGGAGGAGCTAAGAAATCGTGACTATCGTCAGCAAGTGCAATTGTCAGTTTTAAAAAAGAATTCAACTGAGGAGGTAAGCCAACCAATCAAATACAGTACTTAAACGTGTAATAATAATTTTCCATATAGATTGAAAATATGAATACGATACTGCGTGATATTGCATTCACTCTTGGCATTCCTAAATCAGAATTTCAACATGAAATATTACTTAATTCGAAGGCTGAAAATATTGAAATTTTACTGCCACAGCTGAAATCTCTTCAGAATAGAATAGTTCAGGATTTAATGAAATCCAAAAAAGATCTGAACCGAACTGAAAACGAGATTGAAAAACTGAATTATGAAGTTCACGTTTCCCACGAGCCGCGTCTTAAAGCTCAAGAATCCACACTATCGACTTTTAAAGACCGTCAAGAACAGCTCGAAAAAAATTTTATTAAGGAATTCGAAGCGATATTTTTAAGTTTACAGAATCTTGATTTAGAATTGAGCCAACTGCAAATGGATTTAGAACATCATGAGGAACAGATTAGGAATACACGTCACACAATGGAGCAACTTCAACGTGAATGCGAGGAACTAATGTTAGCCGCTGAGCAGGATCATAGCAAAGCTGCCGACGCACGCGAGAAATTCTTAAATGAACGCGAATCGAATCTTAGTGAATGCATAAATCAATTGAATGAATTGGAGGAGATCGTTATGCGCGATAAAGAAAATAATGATCCGCCGATTGAATAAAAAGTATGTATTAATTGATTTTATTTTTTAGCTCTTCTTCCAAAACTAACACACTAAATCTTTTCTCTATCATGTACTTTAAAGCGTTGCTGACGTGAACCCCTTTATTCTTAATCCATATATTTATGAATAGTGTTTTATTTACGGATAAACAAAAGTTCGGCTATGTTACATTATATTTATACAAAAAAATAAAAGCAATAATTTTCTTAGATATTTATTTATGAATCAATTTTTCCTGTTCTCTTGTTTATATTATCGCCATCAAAGCACATATCATTTTAAAGTGGAGCTGAATTATTGTTTATTCGTTGATGAAATTTTATGCCGCAGTTCATTTATCTGTGACGTGACTCGAGGTTGCAACGAAGAGCAGCGCTTCACTTATTCAAATTTTGTATGATTTTCAGTAACGCAAAGGCAATTATATTTTGGTTTTAAGTTTTAAGTTTTAATCACACATAAATATTTATAAAATTTGAGAATAAATACACAAAGGTCTACATTAAATATCAGCCATAGATAGATTAGACAATGAAAATGCTACGGTCCTCGGAATGAGTAACATCGCTTTCACAAGTGCTAGGAATTTGATCGCCATACGTTGTTTCTACATCAGTAACATTACTGCCTTCATTCTTATTGAATAGAGCAGCAGCAGCTTCTTTACCGATTTCTACAATTCCTTTTTGTACTGTTGATTCATTGCTTGCTTGCGATGTGGCTTCTTCAGCCTCTGAAGCTGGCCTTTGTGAATTATTCTCTTCATCCAGCTCCTCAGCGCTGTCGATCAATTTTTCACTTCCACCTGCCGACGACGCTGATGAAGTATTTCGACTAAGATTTGTGGTTTTCAATTGTTGTGTTATTGATGATTTCTCCAGTGGTAGTGTTAAGGGCTCTTCGATAACAATATTGACGACTCCCATGTCGATATTGCACTCGCTATTACCATTTTGGAATGTTACTGAGATTTCTTGAGTTGTTTGTTGAGTTTGCGTTGGCGACGATTTGGTAGCACCATTATCATCATTAGTCGCTGGAGATGGTGTCACTACTGCAGGTACGGCTGTTATTGATGACCACCAATTGGAAAATGCACCTTTTGCTTGCGAGATGGCGCCACCTTCAAAGAGATATTCGTTATAATGACAATGTTGGAATGATGATTACAAACTAAAATTTGATCATGATGGAGAAAGAACCTACCTACAGCGCGGCTTGTGTTATTAACAGCCTGATTGATCTTTCGTCCACTCTCACTGTTCTGCATGGTTCTGGAGAAAAAATGTGTTAATTTATATAGAACAATATTTGAGTTAAAATTTTATAAATTAATAACTTACTGTGCGAGTTTTAATTTCATGTCAGCCACCGAAAGAGTGCCAGCAAATGGATGTCCAGCCGGAAGACAAGCAAAAAAGTCGCCATCAGGACGAACATCGTACCATTCCTGATAGCATTGAGTGCGCTTGAAAGCATTCATGAAATTTAAATTGAAATGTTCGCAATCCTTTGCAGTAGTATCTGTAAAATTGTTGAAATATTTCGAAAATTTCGAAATGTTAATTGAAAAATAAATTAGTCTTCTTCCACCACCTACCATTGTCATTGACGACTGCAGTGCGTAATAGTGCTAAAATGTAGCCTTGAAACTGTTCACGTATCCAGTTTTCACTACCCTCTGCATCTTCTTTTGGCATTTGTACGTGCTTCATAATGTAGTCCATAAAGCGTAGATCTTCGGTACTAAGTACTAGCTGACGCCGCAGCTCTGGATCGTAGATATCTAAGTTTGTATTTTCAATATCGATAAGTACATCGGCCAGTTGGCGCCTTTGTTGAAAGAGCACATTTGAAGTACCGATTATGTAGCTTAAAACTGATGGGTCGCTGAGTAAATCCATATAAGGTAAGGATAAATATGGTAAGCAAAGATTTCCACTGGCGAAAATTGAAAGTGGTGCACGATATTCGTCTGGACAAACAGTCGATAAGCTACCAAGAATGGCTACAAAAAGTGCAAATGATTTTCATTGTGAATAAGTACAGACTAGCTTTTTTTTTTTGGTCGAAACTTACATATCAAGGTATCCACACTACCTTCGCGAGTTAATGAGTCACTTCGCTCCAAACGTTTATTCAATTCTGCAGCACTGCTGCAACTATCTGTTGAGTCTTTTCGTCGTAGTTCTTTAACCGATTCAATTTTCACATTATCATGTAGTGTCGCTGTTGAACCGTCATCACCAGATGCACTGTCCAGAGTTTCTTTACCCTTATTCCCCTGATCCTCTTTACTTGTTTCTTCATTAGCAACACAATCTCCATGATTTGAGCTCATGAAATTGACATTTCCTTCCAGCATTTGTCGTTTTTCTTGTTGTAATGCCTCGGCTTCTCGTTGCAAGCTATCGGTAAAATCTGGCATAGGCGATAGCGGCCTAGAGCTCTTAAGATCCTGACGTACGCACGCCACCTCTTGAAAGCCTTTTTCTAATAGACGCGGCATTAACGACGCTATTCCCAAAATCAAAACACACATACGACGTACTGGTGAGCCAAAACAAATAACGCGTCTCTGGAGCAGGAAAAGTTTAAACATTATCAACATTTTATGACGCCAATAAAGAACTATCTCCCGCAAAGAAAGTCCAACATAGAATTGGCGCTGTCTTCGTATTTCTGCTTCATCGCATAGGCAAGCATTCAGCTCCTCATACGATTCGATTAGTATATCTGTACATGCGAAGTCCCCTTGATCGAAGTAGGCATCAGCAATCAAGGATAACTTCACTTCGATGTATCCATAGATGGGCAAGCGGGTGAGTATGCATACAGACTTTTGCACGGTACTGCGCGTTACGTCTGCAGTACGTATTTTCAATTTCTGAAACAACAACAACAAAATATACAATGTCCTTGAGTAAATGCTTAATGTGATCCTACAGATTCTTTTCACACTTACCTCCACCGATATTTGGCGATAGCACGAGATTCCGTAAACACTTTCAGTTGGTTCCAAGATCGAAGGTAGATTGAAAAACACCGTATCCTTTGAAAAGTTATGTGATCCATCTGGCAGAGCTAACGTTGGCAAATACTTCCACCCAGAAGGACATTCGTTTTGTTGTCCAGTTTGGTTCAATGGCGGGTACGAAAAATCGATTTGGCAGCCCAATTTGTGATGAAATCCCACGACCAGAATATGTAGTATCGGCGGTTTATTCGGCATTTTATTGCGTGTCGTCTAGAGCGAGCTCATCAGATCACAATAAAAGTTTTCATCAATAAAATTGATACATAATACAACAATAAGCGACGGCAACTGTCAAACATGTCAAATACATGAATAACTTCTCTTGCTTCTCTCTAACGCCACGTTTCAACAGGGCTGCTTGCTTGTCGTGATAATGTTTTGATATCGTAAATCGCTCATGGAGAGCGTCAATTATGAGCTTGAAAGTGAAATCGACTTTTTTTTATTTGTAATTAGCATTTCCTTCGCCAACCTTGTGCATAAACAAGGAAATAGCGGTAATATTACCTGGGAGTAATGAGATACTGAAACATGTAGACGTGGGGTAAATCAAGTTCTCTCTTTGTGTAAAGAACGATCAGCTGTTCTAAAGCGGCTTCAGTATGTAGCTACGAACTTTTCAAACTAATTGCGTTTAAAGAAAAAATCGGTTGTAAAGCCTTCTCCAAGGCAGTGAGAAAAAAAAAATGATGTGCCTTTGTGTTATTTAAGTGAAAGTAAGCATATTTTCTGAGTAGGGAAGTTTCGGTGACATTGTTTGTTCCACGTGTAATTGTGTGTACTTAATTTTTCTTCAAAATTATTGAAAAGGACACAATCGTGACTATAAAGTGAAAATTTTACTTATTGTAGGTTGAGTCGCCCAAAGCAAATGAACTCCAATGAATAAACTCTATTTTAACTGCAAATCCCTATACAGCATTATAGAAGAGCATTTTTAGTAAATTTTGGAAGCCTCGGTAAGTTTTTTTTATCTTTATACTTTTATTATTATGTAAAGCCATCCATAAAGCTAGCATTATATTATGTAAAGTCATTCCAGCTAGCATTTTTTGATTTTCCGCCGGGCCCGGGCTTTCTGAAGGGGCCCACAATTGGCATGGGATGGTTTTTTGTTTTGGTCGCATATTTTTGTGAGGGTACCCCGGAAAAAAACCCCGGGCCCCAAATTTCTCTCTACGGGCCTGCGTATTTGCAATCGTTTTCGAGTCTTTTCCAAGATATATTTATAATACAGTAGAGTACGGATAAATGCAACACGTTTTTTGTTCGAATTCTTGTGCACTTATGCGTTATTTGCATTAATCCGTCCATATTTTCATAAGAACGGATAAAACAAGTAAGGGTTTTATAGTCAGGCGAGCCTGACAATAAAATACCCGACACAGACATACGTGTTCAAATAATTTGTAATATCAAGAGGTGTTTAAGGCCATTAGGGCCCATTTAACGACTTTTGTTGACTTTCTTTATGAAAACCACCCTTTTGCCACGCCCACTTTTCAATTTTTGTTTTCTAATCGGAGGCCTTAATATACGCTCAAATTCTAAGTTTCAGTGGAATACCTCAAAAAAATCGATTTTGGGGCAGTTTTGAGATTTTTGTGACAGACCCTAGTACTGGAGTACCCACTAATGGACCGAACGGTCAAGCGAAATTTTTTTCTAAGCTTGTTTTATGCTATTCAAAAGTGAACAAAAGCTGCAAATTCGTTCAGATCCACATTATAAATTCTAGAGTGAAGAAGCCAAAATTTGTCGAAAAACCCTTGACGCCACTTTCATTATTTTGAAATGAAGTTAACTTGACATTCAAATGTGTTCAACAATCTTGAATCAATTTACTCAAAATTCTATGAAAAAGCTTCGACTCATTTAGAGAGTTTTTGATTTTCTGTACAAACCCTAGTACTGGAGTTTCCCCTTAAAAATGTTTATTGATTAAGTGTGTTATACTCGAACTTTTTACAATTACTCATGTTCTTGTGATCTGTACGCTATCAAATTTACTACAAGATAGTCTTCATACTTTCACTTCTCGATAGAACAATTTCTTTATGACAAAAGACGACAGACGAGAAAGGTACATGTTTCTAAATCAATCTCCTGTGACGCTGATCATTTCTATATACATTTTGTTGGTCTATCTCGACTGGTCTCTGGGTGTTACACACTAACTCTACACAAACGCTATATACAACTCGACACAGAGTGTGAACGGGTATAAAAAGGCTTCTAAAGCACCTTGCACTTTTGAGGATTATATTGTACAATTTATTCGTGTTGCATTTATCCGAAGTTCACTGTAGTTTGCTTTCAAAAATGAAAATATTGATTAAGTGCTGTTATACGCGAGCGTTTTTAACGCGCGTTTCGTCACTCGCGTGTCGAGTTAGTAGGACGGCGGGGTAGAGCTGCCCTATGCGTTTTGCCTACCCTCGCTTGTCCTGGTTCCATACCAGGCGACAGCTCCGGAGACACATGTTTGCTTTGTGGATACAGAGAAGGCTCGGAAAGCACTTGCATTTGAGGTTATTGCATTTTTCTCTTCTTTTCCGAGTCACTGTCCTCTGCTTTCGAAAACAAAACGTTGTCCGTGACAGTGCCCTAGTTGATACAGGACTTAGATTCTACACCGCGTATCGTACAAACTCGACACGCGAGTTGACGAGACGCGCGTAAAAATCGCTCCTTGGTACAGTTGCCTACCGCTAATGCATACCAGCGAATTCGAGACACATTTGCTTTTGGAACAAAAGCCGTAAGTGCAAGGGACTGTACCTCTCTCTTTGTGCGTCCTCCATCAAAAATACTGCACGGTTTTATCACAAGAATGCACAGTGACAGAATTCGACCGAAAAACGTGTTGATTTATCCGTACTCTACTGTAATAGCTCTAAGCTGTACGATTTTTTGAAGTCGAATTCAAATAAAACAACGGTTGATACAACCAAGATTCTTTAGAAAGTCTTCAGGGAATATAGAAGCGAATTCATTATAGGGTGCTTTTAAAGAGGAACACAACTCCAAAGAAAACTATGGCTCGTGTGCATAAAAATTAGATGGATCTCTGACTTCAGTCAATCGAAATGAAGCTTAATTACCTGAATTGAAAGCGTGAATTCAATTTCACTTCTTGGATATCAAACTAAGCAATTGCTCAAAAACTCTAGAAAAAGGTCTGATCTCATGTTTATGCATACGAGCCTATGTTATGAGGTATTCTTCTAGATGTTCGATTTTACCAAAAACACAAGGCAAATTTTATTTCCATTCATTTTTTTATTTATTCAATTTTATTTTCTCATTTTTTTGCATGACAAATAATAACAATAGATTTCTTCTGCTCGTTTTCTTGTACACAATTTCTATTACAATATTTATTTACTTTTATTCTTATATTTGGTTTTATTAACTATACATTTGAAATTTCTTCGATCAAATACATATATTTTAATACGTGCTTAGCTACAAATACATCAAAAATATTATGAAAAATTCATATTTCAACCATATCCTTTCATTTAAAACGTTGATAGGAGTTCCTGCTGTTTTAAAGTTTTCTGTTTTGTTTTCCATTTTATTGTAGAAATATTTGAAATATTATTTTTATATTTTTATTTATTTTTTTTGTCAAAGATGCCAAGTACAAATAGGTTAAAAGTTTAAAAATTTATAAATTAATTATCTTTGCTTCTGAGAGCTTCCGTTTCGGTTTGTTTTTAATTTTTCTGTTTTTTTTTTCATTTATTTTTATTTTTTGTTTTATTTAAAAATGTCTACTTATATTTGAGTTAAATACAAAAACAGACAATCTGTTAAAATCCGTTTGCGTTACGAAACTTTTCCCTCCCCTCTTAACTAGCTAATCAACATCACAAATATAAAGTTTGATAGAGTTTGGACATTTGCTGAAAAATCTTTCATAGATCGATTCCAATTTTGCAAAAATGGTTTTCCGTTTTTATAAATTCAATTACATTCAATTTATAACGCATTTATGTCTATATATATATATATATATATATCTATATATATGTATGTACTTAAATAAACTTTCTTCGTTGATTTATCAAATATAGAACTTTAGGTATTTTTGATTTTTGTTTTTTGTTTTTTTGTATTTGTATTTCTATTATTTACTCCTCTCGAGTTGGCACCTAAGCTTGAAAGCGCCAAACTAATTACAGAAAATTGAGCTTTATTAATCTATAACTTTGATGATTTTTTAATAAAAATTCATTTCCAAACAAATACAACCTTCAAATTCTACCACATATGGAATGGGAAAACCGATTAAATCGAGTTCCTGCAAAATTTATATATTTTGTAAGTTTTTGAATTCCTAAGCTCTCAATTAAGAGTTTTAACAATATAGAAGGTAATTGTTTTTTATTGATTACAAAACGCTTTCTACGGATTCACGTAATGGTTATTTAAATGAAGATTACCTCCACATTTTACTGGCTATTTTCATAAATTTAACCAATTAAACATTCATTCCTAATGTCAAAATACTGTAGAAATCAAAGTTCGGAAACATTTCAATTAAAAACAGTTATATGTTTTCTGTACTTTAAGCGTTCATTTGGGGAAAAAACAATTGCAATTGTTATCAAGTTTTTCTCTTTTTTAATTTCTATAATTGTTGCACCTCAAATACTAAGTTTGATTACGCATTCGGTCTCATACACCGAGTTCGATTACTTTGTGGACAAAGCGAAATAAAAACTTTTTATGAGCGAACTAAATTAAGGAAATATGTTGATTAACAGTTCATCAGACGTTTTTGTTCGGAAATGAACCTTTACTTTCCAATAAAAAAATATTTAAAAAATTTAAAAAAATATTAAAAAAATTTGAAAACGAACGATATATAAATCATACGCTACATAAACATATTCATTTATCAATCATCTTTATTTCTTTTCTCCCAGTTTTATAATTTGACATTTTAATCATTTTACATATACATATAGTTTTTTGAATTTTTTTATTCATTTTATTTGATGTATCAAAGAAAGCAAGAGAATTTGGCATGCACACCAATAAAACTCGCGAACAACAAACTTACAGTCTATAGAAAAAAAAAATAAAAATAAAAAAATAAAAAATAATAATCATCGATATTCTATTTATACACTAAATGACAATAATAGTTTGCATTAAATAAAATTTCATATTCGTTTAAATAATTTCATTTAATTTATTAAGTAGCAAAGTATCTTATACAATTATAATAAAAACGAAACTTTACGATTATGCTATCAAAATAGAAAACCACTTAAAATAAAAATAATTTCTTTCTCATTAGAAACATTTTTCACAAATACAAAAAGATTTACAAGGTCTTAAAGGGTTGTATACAAAGCTTATTACAAACTTTTTTGCTTTGTTTTCTCATTCATCATCGTTCCAGAATGAGCCCTGCACAGTTTGAATTTTCAAATTTTTTTAATTTTTTATTTTTTATTTATTCTTTTAAGACTTACAAGATAATGAAATGAGAGCGAGAGAGAGAAATTCAAATAAATAGAAAAAAATATTTTAAAAAAAAACGCGCAGCATCGTCCTCTCCTGTTTAGCCTGATAATATTATTAAGAACTATTTAAAATTTACTTTATATAAAATTAAACAATTTTACATTTGTCGTTACTTTTTCTTCCTTTTTCTAATGACATAGGTTGACGTAGGTAGGTACTCAGTTATACAGAAAATTACATACGTTTATGGGCGTGTGCTGTGTGTGTATGTGAGGGGGGTTGGGTATCGTAATCTTAAGCGACGGATCATACATTCAAGTGGTTTCGAAATTAAAAGCATAAATAAAGGCCGTAATTTCTTTCTTATTTTTTTGAAAGATTTACAATTTTTAGCAAATATCTAAAACTTTTTGTTTTACAATGATCAAGTGTCTTTATGCTGGATGTGGAATACATTCTAAAAATGAGTTTCGCAAGTTCTAAAATTATTAAAATTCCACCATCAATGGCTCTTCATTGTATTTTTTAATTTTTTTTTTTGATTTTCTTTTACAAAAATTTTGTATATTTCTTTTATAGTTTTGTTTTTCTTTTGACTTAATTTTGTATTTTTTAAAACACTTCGTTTGCACTATGGCGGAAAGCCCAAAAACAGCGGCAAAAATTGAAGCCTACTCATTCCAATAGAACGATTTTTTCGGTAAGGTGGTTTTTGGGGTCTCTGATTTTTCAAATCTGGTATCAGTTTTCAAAAAACATATGGCGGATCCAAAGGCGGCCAAATTTTTTAAAATATAGATCTTTTTCCAATAAAACTTTTTACAAGGGGGTTTTTGGGGTCCTGATTTCAAATCTGGTATCAGATTTTCAAAAAACAAAATGGCTGATCCAATATGGTGGCCAAATTTTTAAAAAATGATCTTTTTCCAAAAACTTTATTACAAGCGGTGTTTTTTGGGGTCGCTGATTTACAATTCTGGTATCTAGATTTTCAAAAAACAAAATGGCTGATCCAATATGGCGGCCAAATTTTGCTAATTGTGCCGATATGGACGCAGCGTGGACTAACATACATAGCGTTGTTTATCTTGTTGCAGACAATACAAAGTTTGAAGCAATTTTTTTTTTGTGATCGTTCAATACCATCTGCTATAATAAATATTGAGGATAACGGCCCTTTTTGCGTTCATTTTCAAATACTGAAAACTCAGTTCTTCAATATCTAACCAGGTTTGCTCATATTTCCGAAAAGTTGGCAAGCATCTTCTATGTTTGACCCATTTTTGCCTAGCAGAACTACAAAAATTTTTAACATTTTGTTTTGTTGATGCCATTCCTTCATCATCAATACTTCCTTTCAATTTTGAAGCGACCCAATTCAAAACAGCATCATTTTCTTCGTTGTTGTCGACCCAAAATTGAAAAATTTCTGAGTTCTTAATCGTAATCGATTCTGAAAAATTATATTTTTACAAACGATTGGCACTTATCTGCAGATAATTTTATGAATCATAAGAAAGAATGATACTACAGCCTTTCCAAAAATGATAAACTTTTCGACAATCCCGTGACAATGCCCGTTAGTTCTACTTTTCCACCAAACACAAAATTAATAAAAAGAATAAAGTCGAAAAAGCTGATACACTTCAAAAGACTGCAGCACAAAACGAAGGCAACTTTAATAAAGAGGAATTAATACTTTGTTCAACATACCTTTAGCAACATTTTCCATTATTAAAAACAATCAATCTCACAATACTTTTCAAGCAATGCGCTTTCGAATCAGAACAAAATTTCATGCGTACGAAATGTCAAAACGAAGAAAACACAAAACAACAGTTTTGACGTCCCGTAGAGCAAAAGGGTTGCCAGCGATCATATTTTTCTAATAATTTTTTTCTTATTTGAAGTATCTCAAACCTATAGGAATAAAAATTTAAAAAAAAAACAACAAATATAAAAATGACTTTTTGCCGCAAAAACTGGTCTTCTGAACCATAGTGGTTTGGTGGGTTGCCGAGTCAAAACTTGCACTTCAAAAAAAAAAAAAAAAAAAAAAAAAACAATTATGAGCTTGAAAGTGAAATCGACTTTTTTATTTGTAATTAGCATTTCCTTCGCCAATCTTGTGCATAAACAAGGAAATAGCGGTAATATTACCTGTGAGTAATGAGATACTGAAACATGTACATGTCTCTGGAGCAGGAAAAGTTTAAACATTATCAACATTTTATGACGCCAATAAAGAACTATCTCCCGCAAAGAAAGTCCAACATAGAATTGGCGCTGTCTTCGTATTTCTGCTTCATCGCATAGGCAAGCATTCAGCTCCTCATACGATTCGATTAGTATATCTGTACATGCGAAGTCCCCTTGATCGAAGTAGGCATCAGCAATCAAGGATAACTTCACTTCGATGTATCCATAGATGGGCAAGCGGGTGAGTATGCATACAGACTTTTGCACGGTACTGCGCGTTACGTCTGCAGTACGTATTTTCAATTTCTGAAACAACAACAACAAAAAACAATGTCCTTGAGTAAATGCTTAATGTGATCCTACAGATTCTGTTCACACTTACCTCCACCGATATTTGGCGATAGCACGAGATTCCGTAAACACTTTCAGTTGGTTCCAAGATCGAAGGTAGATTGAAAAACACCGTATCCTTTGAAAAGTTATGTGATCCATCTGGCAGAGCTAACGTTGGCAAATACTTCCACCCAGAAGGACATTCGTTTTGTTGTCCAGTTTGGTTCAATGGCGGGTACGAAAAATCGATTTGGCAGCCCAATTTGTGATGAAATCCCACGACCAGAATATGTAGTATCGGCGGTTTATTCGGCATTTTATTGCGTGTCGTCTAGAGCGAGCTCATCAGATCACAATAAAAGTTTTCATCAATAAAATTGATACATAATACAACAATAAGCGACGGCAACTGTCAAACATGTCAAATACATGAATAACTTCTCTTGCTTCTCTCTAACGCCACGTTTCAACAGGGCTGCTTGCTTGTCGTGATAATGTTTTGATATCGTAAATCGCTCATGGAGAGCGTCAATTATGAGCTTGAAAGTGAAATCGACTTTTTTTTATTTGTAATTAGCATTTCCTTCGCCAACCTTGTGCATAAACAAGGAAATAGCGGTAATATTACCTGGGAGTAATGAGATACTGAAACATGTAGACGTGGGGTAAATCAAGTTCTCTCTTTGTGTAAAGAACGATCAGCTGTTCTAAAGCGGCTTCAGTATGTAGCTACGAACTTTTCAAACTAATTGCGTTTAAAGAAAAAATCGGTTGTAAAGCCTTCTCCAAGGCAGTGAGAAAAAAAAATGATGTGCCTTTGTGTTATTTAAGTGAAAGTAAGCATATTTTCTGAGTAGGGAAGTTTCGGTGACATTGTTTGTTCCACGTGTAATTGTGTGTACTTAATTTTTCTTCAAAATTATTGAAAAGGACACAATCGTGACTATAAAGTGAAAATTTTACTTATTGTGGGTTGAGTCGCCCAAAGCAAATGAACTCCAATGAATAAACTCTATTTTAACTGCAAATCCCTATACAGCATTATAGAAGAGCATTTTTAGTAAATTGTTGGAAGCCTCGGTAAGTTTTTTTTATCTTTATACTTTTATTATTATGTAAAGCTAGCATTATATTATGTAAAGTCATTCCAGCTAGCATTTTTTGATTTTCCGCCGGGCCCGGGCTTTCTGAAGGGGCCCACAATTGGCATGGGATGGTTTTTTGTTTTGGTCGCATATTTTTGTGAGGGTACCCCGAAAAAAACCCCGGCCCCAAATTTCTCTCTACGGGCCTGCGTATTTGCAATCGTTTTCGAGTCTTTTCCAAGATATATTTATAATACAGTAGAGTACGGATAAATGCAACACGTTTTTTGGATAAAAAATGGCTTCAAAGCACCTTGCACTTTTGAGGTTTTTGCATTTATTCGTGTTGCATTTATCCGTAGTTCACTGTAGTTTGCTTTCAAAAATGAAAATATTGATTAAGGCTGTTATACGCGAGCGTTTTTAACGCGCGTTTCGTCACTCGCGTGTCGAGTTAGTAGGACGGCGGGGTAGAGCTGCCCTTGCGTATTTGCCTACCCCGCTTAGTCCTGTTCCATACCAGGCGACAGTCTCCGGAGACACATTTTGCTTTGTGGAACAGAGAAGGCCGGGGAAGAGAGAGGGGTACTGTTCTCTCTCTTCTCCGGCCGTCCCTCGCCATCGAAACAAATGTCGACAGCCATCGAAACAAAACGTGTGTCTACACCGCTATCCTACAAACTCGACACGCGAGTGACGAAACGCGCGTTAAAAATCGCTCTAAGCTGTACGATTTTTTGAAGTCGAATTCAAATAAAACAACGGTTGATACAACCAAGATTCTTTAGAAAGTCTTCAGGGAATATAGAAGCGAATTCATTATAGGGTGCTTTTAAAGAGGAACACAACTCCAAAGAAAAATCCGGCTCGTGTGCATAAAAATTAGATGGATCTCTGACTTCAGTCAATCGAAATGAAGCTTAATTACCTGAATTTAAAGCGTGAATTCAATTTCACTTCTTGGATATCAAACTAAGCAATTGCTCAAAAACTCTAGAAAACGTCTGATCTCATGTTTATGCATACGAGCCTATGTTATGAGGTATTCTTCTAGATGTTCGATTTTACCAAAAACACAAAGGCAAATTTTATTTCCATTCATTTTTTTATTTATTCAATTTTATTTTCTCATTTTTTTGCATGACAAATAATAACAATAGATTTCTTCTGCTCGTTTTCTTGTACACAATTTCTATTACAATATTTATTTACTTTTATTCTTATATTTGGTTTTATTAACTATACATTTGAAATTTCTTCGATCAAATACATATATTTTAATACGTGCTTAGCTACAAATACATCAAAAATATTATGAAAAATTCATATTTCAACCATATCCTTTCATTTAAAACGTTGATAGGAGTTCCTGCTGTTTTAAAGTTTTCTGTTTTGTTTTCCATTTTATTGTAGAAATATTTGAAATATTATTTTTATATTTTTATTTATTTTTTTTTTTGTCAAAGATGCCAAGTACAAATAGGTTAAAAGTTTAAAAATTTATAAATTAATTATCTTTGCTTCTGAGAGCTTCCGTTTCGGTTTGTTTTTAATTTTTCTGTTTTTTTTTCATTTATTTTTATTTTTTGTTTTATTTAAAAATGTCTACTTATATTTGAGTTAAATACAAAAACAGACAATCTGTTAAAATCCGTTTGCGTTACGAAACTTTTCCCTCCCCTCTTAACTAGCTAATCAACATCACAAATATAAAGTTTGATAGAGTTTGGACATTTGCTGAAAAATCTTTCATAGATCGATTCCAATTTTGCAAAAATGGTTTTCCGTTTTTATAAATTCAATTACATTCAATTTATAACGCATTTATGTCTATATAATATATATATATATATATATATCTATATATTATGTATGTACTTAATTAAACTTTCTTCGTTGATTTATCATTTATCAAATATAGAACTTTAGGTATTTTTGATTTTTGTTTTTTTTTTTTGTATTTGTATTTCTATTATTTACTCCTCTCGAGTTGGCACCTAAGCTTGAAAGCGCCAAACTAATTACAGAAAATTGAGCTTTATTAATCTATAACTTTAATGATTTTGTAATAAAAATTCATTTCCAAACAAATACAACCTTCAAATTCTACCACATATGGAATGGGAAAACCGATTAAATCGAGTTCCTGCAAAATTTATATATTTTGTAAGTTTTTGAATTCCTAAGCTCTCAATTAAGAGTTTTAACAATATGAGAAGGTAATTATGATTACAAAACGCTTTCTACGGATTCACGTAATGGTTATTTAAATGAAGAATACCTCCACATTTTACTGGCTAATTTTCATAAATTTAACCAATTAAACATTCATCCTAATGTCAAAATACTGTAGAAATCAAAGTTCGGAAACATTTCAATTAAAAACAGTTATATGTTTTCTGTACTTTAAGCGTATTCACGTCAAAATAATTGAAATGAAAAGGCTCGCTCGAAGAAATTGTTTTCATTTGGGGAAAAAACAATTGCAATTGTTATCAAGTTTTTTCTCTTTTTTAATTTCTATAATTGTTGCACCTCAAATACTAAGTTTGATTACGCATTCGGTCTCATACACCGAGTTCGATTACTTTGTGGATAAAGCGAAATACAAACTCTTTATTGGTGAACTAAATTAAGGAAATATGTTGATTAACAGTTCATCAGACGTTTTTGTTCGGAAATGAACCTTTACTTTCCAATAAAAAAATATTAAAAGAATTAAAAAAAATATTAAAAAATTTGAAAACGAACGATATATAAATCATACGCTACATAAACATATTCATTTATCAATCATCTTTATTTCTTTTCTCCCAGTTTTATAATTTGACATTTTAATCATTTTACATATACATATAGTTTTTTGAATTTTTTTATTCATTTTATTTGATGTATCAAAGAAAGCAAGAGAATTTGGCATGCACACCAATAAAACTCGCGAACAACAAACTTACAGTCTATAGAAAAAAAAATAAAAATAAAAAAATAAAAAATAATAATCATCGATATTCTATTTATACACTAAATGACAATAATAGTTTGCATTAAATAAAATTTCATATTCGTTTAAATAATTTCATTTAATTTATTAAGTAGCAAAGTATCTTATACAATTATAATAAAAACGAAACTTTACGATTATGCTATCAAAATAGAAAACCACTTAAAATAAAAATAATTTCTTTCTCATTAGAAACATTTTTCACAAATACAAAAAGATTTACAAGTTCTTAAAGAGTTGTATACAAAGCTTATTACAAAACTTTTTTGCTTTGTTTTCTCATTCATCATCGTTCCAGAATGAGCCCTGCACAGTTTGAATTTTCAAATTTTTTTAATTTTTTTTTTTTATTTATTCTTTTAAGACTTACAAGATAATGAAATGAGAGCGAGAGAGAGAAATTCAAATAAATAGAAAAAAATATTTAAAAAAAAACGCGCAGCATCGTCCTCTCCTGTTTAGCCTGATAATATTATTAAGAACTATTTAAAATTTACTTTATATAAAATTAAACAATTTTACATTTGTCGTTACTTTTTCTTCCTTTTTCTAATGACATAGGTTGACGTAGGTAGGTACTCAGTTATACAGAAAATTACATACGTTTATGGGCGTGTGCTGTGTGTGTATGCGAGGGGGGTTGGGTATCGTAATCTTAAGCGACGGATCATACATTCAAGTGGTTTCGAAATTAAAAGCATAAATAAAGGCCGTAATTTCTTTCTTATTTTTTTGAACAGATTTACAATTTTTAGCAAATATCTAAAACTTTTTGTTTTACAATGATCAAGTGTCTTTATGCTGGATGTGGAATACATTCTAAAAATGAGTTTCGCAAGTTCTAAAATTATTAAAATTCCACCATCAATGGCTCTTCATTGTAGTTTTTAATTGTTTTTGATTTTCTTTTACAAAAATTTTGTATTTTTCTTTTATAGTTTTGTTTCTTTTGACTTAATTTTGCGATATTATTTTTTTAATATATTTTTTCATTTGTAGAAAAACACCTCTTGCGATTTGTTTAAGCCTACTCAGGTTCAATGATTTTTTTAAATGTTTTTTTTGTTTTGTTTATTTTGTAACACACTCGTTTGGTGGGTTGCCGAGTCAAAACTTGCACCCACTGTAAATAAAACTTTTAACCAATTTGGTGGTAATTCAAAAAAAAAAAACAACCACTTTCAACTATAACTGACGCAATTATTCAAGGTGATCGCAGCAGTTACTTTAATCGGCGTTGACTTCTTCGAGAAATTCTTCCTTAATAGCGTCGTCAGCGTAATTAAAAACATCGCCGCCACCAGATTCGCCGCCCTCGTCGTCTTGTACACCAACATATTCAGCATCATCGATATCGTCGTATGTTTTTTCAGCTTCTGTTTTAAAATTTTGGTCTCTTCCAACCGATTCCTGCCCCTCTCAATCGTTCTTCGTTTGACAATAAAGCTCTTTCAGAGATTTCAATTCTTCTATGAGCGCTTTATTTTGATTCTCTAACACCGCAACTCGATTTTCCAGGCACTTAATGTATTCCTTCTTCTTGCGCCGACACTCGCGTGCTGCCTCCCGATTCTTTTGCAGGCGAATCTCACGTTTTCTTGTTTGATCCTCGGCTATGACACTATTATCTGTTCGTGTTGCCAATTGCAAAACACGAAAAAAAAAAATCAAAGACAAAAAGAATTAGTGAGCGATCGAGACAGTATATATGTTATATATATATATATATATAGGTACATATTTTAAGCAATAATATAGAAAACGGAAATGAACTTTACTAGTATTGAAAGGTATCCTATTGGGTAAATAAAATGCTGGAGCGCTGTCCTGCGGCAAATGTATTAGTGTGCCAGGTGTATTGCCCCCCGTACTCCCAATCGAGGGAATTCCACCACTCTCTGCCATATGTAATGTCGGTCCGGCTATAATTTTCATTATTTTTTAATTGATTTTTTTTTCAGTTGATTGATCGTTCAGATTGAAACGGATGGTTGGTTTGTTGTTGGTTCATTGGTCGGGGGGATTTATTGTTGTCGTTTTATTGGTTGGTTGGTTGGTTGGTTTGTTGGTGGTGATGGTGGTAGGATTTGGTTTCGTTGTCGATAAAGAAGTTATTTATTTGTTGTTGTTGTTCAATATCATTTTGCAAAATAGAACATAAAAAAAATTAAAAACAAAAAATGATTAAGAACTTTTAAATTTGTAATTCTCTTACATTCCTAAAATGAGAATGGGTGCATTTTATTGATTTTCAAGCGTCGATAATTGATGGAAATGTGAAAAAAAAAATTTTTTTTTATGTTTAGATATAAATGAAACATTTACATGTGAAGAAGTACAACAACAAATTTGTTAGAGTTGTTAATTACAAATGTGAATCGATTCCTTTGAAAGGAAACAATTCAAAAGAGGAAGACAACGATTTTTGTGTGTGTGTGGGTGTGGGTTACATGCACGACGAAACACAAATTGGTGAGCTTTTCAGTTAGTGTAAATGATTGCTTTTCGATTTTTTCTTTGAAAGTGGCAAAGAAGAAGGCCAATATCTATCAGTCAGCATTGAGTTTATTGGCTCGTATCCATAAAATTGAGATGGGTCAATAGCTAATTTGAAACTCATAGTTTAATTTTTCTTCTATTTTAAAAACGCACTGATAAAGTGTTGAACGCGATATACATATTTACAACCGAGTAGACAAAGAAGAGAAAGCTTTGAAGAATTTTAAAAATTAAAGCATTTATACTCACTCTCGTTATAGGTCTCCTTTGCTTTATCAAACTGAGCAATTGCTCAAAAACTCTAGAAAAAGGTCAGATCTCATCTTTATGCATACGAGCCAATGAATTTAAGTTTATTTTAATGCAAAAAGAAAAAAAAAGCGACCTGACCATAGAGCGATTTCATAGGACAAAAACAAAAAGCAGAGACATTTTATAACCATTATTTTCAATAAGGACACAAAAAAAAAAAAAAAAAATTCAATTCTTCACGTGAGATGATTGATATGTACCCGTAGATGAGAGTTATTTAATTTTTTTTTTTAATAAATTCGATTTGCTCAATTGAGCACAACCACCATGACCACCAAGAAACACCATCGTACAGTTCTGTTACCATATTTTCTTTTTAAAATTACCGAATTTTTTTAGTTGTGCATTCAGGATAGAAATCCTGTTGCATATAGAAAGATAAACACTGAAAAATACATATATCCTTTAGTCGTTCATTCTAGTCTACATTTGGCTATTACAGTCGAAAATCTCCATAACGAACTCCTCTATAAGGAATTTCTCTCTATAGCAAATCTTCTTGAGGCTTTTTATTGTATTGTATTATTTTATTTATTAATATGATGACATATCTTTTGTTTCACAATACATTTTTAATGATTTTTTTTTCTGCTTATTACGAATTCTCTCTAAAACGTATTTTTTTCCGGTCCCTTGAATTTCTTTTTTGACAATTTCTCGACTGTATAGTTTACTGGCAGCAATACTCATATATTGCAATATCGCATCATTTAAATTGTCGAAAGAGTGTCTCGATATACCCGAGATATCACAAAGATAAACCTAAATATTCACATATGGACATTTCCGGCCCCAGTATTTTTTTCGTACGTTCCGCGACCGCATTTTTATTGCTATCCTTATGAGAAATAAACCCCAACTTCAGCACCACATGTGAGCCTACCAAAATACAATCATATTACAAAGAAAACTAGAAGGAAAATGTTGGAATATGAGGTCGCGAACGTACGAAAAAAATACTGGGAATATGGGCATTTCCACACGGACGCGATACTTATGTTATGTGAGTAATTTTAAGTCCCGAATTCAATAATACGATAAATAGTACTTTTGTTTCTAAATAGTTTCGTGCAGCTCTTGCGGAATTCTATCAGCCCGATTCTGAGTATTCGGTGGAATTTACTTTTCTCGAGACTAAAATTCGGCCATTTTAAATAGATAGGGTAAGAAAAATTATGGGTATGGGTCAAATACCCATTCCCCATCAAATTTCTTCCCACAATTATTTAAAAAAAAAAAAAGAAGTTTTATCTCGAGAAAAGTAAATTCCCCTGAAATTCGTTCCAAGGGAATATTCAGAATCGGTCTGTGTATATTTATGGAAATTTCTTTGCACATCCGAAGGGTAATCAGATATATACGGACGCGACAAAACGAATACTTTTTCAGGAAATGCCCATGTTTAATAAAATATCGAGACATTGCTATGTATGTAAATAAGAGCGGAAGAATAGGGTAACATTGGTTTCAAATTTCAATCTCGTTTCGAATGGAATTGAAATAAATTTAAATTCGTTGGGACAAAAAAAAAAATCTCGATCCATGTAATGTCTGTCGCAAGGTGAATTTAAGCTTTTCGTAATAAATAAAAAAAAAATCAATTCTCTTATCGGGTACGTATCAATCACGCAACTTTGTTTAAATTTCTTTTCGTTTGCTTGAAAAATGATATTGAATGAGGATAAAAGTAAAATAAAAAACACTGACATTGAAAAAAAGAACACAATAATTTTCTGCAAATTTCATTTTTAAAAGCAACAACAAAGAAAGTAAACATGTGTACAGAGTGATGGTAATTAAAGAGTGTATGACAAATAATGATAGTTATTAAAAAACACTTGATCGAAATGAAAACACACGAATATCATGAGGAGATTTTAGCTCGATTCAATCAGTCGCGTTGATGAGGTTTGTGTGTTTGGAAGTTAGTGAATGGTATGAGGCATGTTGTTTTATCTTTTGGCGTGTGGTGAATTTTGTTTGATTATTTATTACCCTATTTTTTTTTTTTTTTTTAAATCACTTTGCGACAGTTACAAGAGTACAAGTAAAGGTATATATTTATGCACATTATAATGAGGCACAGCGCACGCAGCATAGTATAGTGAAGAACACAACCACAACAATAAGATTTGATAAATTGAGAAAGTGAAATTTCGAAGCTAACAGTCAGCCCTATTCTAAATAAATACATTTCCCCGGGAACTTTTTCCCACGAAAAGAAAAGGGAGATCGTTTTTGGTATTTGCTTAAAAATGTTCGAAATTCTTGCTCCTTTTATATTCGATTCCCAGTTTACTTAGAATGGGACAATTTATTTCAAGTCCTCAAGGAAATATTCTCCGGGATTATTTAGAATCGGGCTGTAAAAAAGTTCAACTATTGAAAAAGATAATAGACATTATATTGACCTATAATTCTACGTTAATAAACATAACATTTTTCGTCCCCTCCTCAAAGGCGAGAGTATCATCTCTATGCGAAATCTTTTTAGGAGGGAATCTTCAGCCCGAGTCTGAACGAATTCTGGGAATTTACTTTTCTCGAGACTAAAGTTCTCCTTTTTTTTTAATAGATAGGGTAAGGAAAATTATGAGTATGGGTCAAATATCCAATCCCCATCAAACTTTTTCTCCCAAATATTTAAAAAAGAAGTAAAAATGGACAGAAAAAGAAGTTTACTCTCGAGAAAAGTAAATTCGTTCCCCGGGAATATTCAGAATCGGGCTGATTATGTAACGTAGTGTTATATGTCAAGCTAAGTTGGCGTGATGAGCAAAAAAAAAAAAAGCAAAATGAGAATTATAAGAAAAGAAAGCCTCATCAAAGCACGTTGAAAAATGAAGGAAATTTTCAATGAAATGTTTTGATATATTTATTGATTATTATTTTTTTTTTTTTTTTAGTATGAAAGGCAACGATGTTTTTATTTGCATTTTTTTTTTTAAATATATGCAAAAAAAAAAATGAGCAAAATTAACATACATAAATGAATGGGGAGGAGTGAATTTGAACTGTGTGTTCGCTTTTTCGTTGGATATTTTTTCGTACCTGAAATGTCGGGTCCACTAATTTCAGTTAAGATTTTGTGGTAGGATGGCCGTCGTGTGAGATCTTGGCGCCGTCGCGGTGATTCATCATCGCTTATGCTATCCTCGCTGTTTGTGTCAATCGATTGTGTGTTCGGTTCAGGTTTAATCTTAAAGAAAAAGATTAATGATTTAAGAAAATGGCATGTGAAGGTTTTTTTTTATTTTTACTCACTTGCACAGCATTACTTGACGTGGTTTGTATAACAGTTGCCGGATTTGGTTTGGCAACAAAGAGCACGCCACCGCTCTTTTGCATTATCAGCGGCTGGGAATTTGTGGCAGCAGTTTGAATAACAGACGACTGGTTGGCAGCTTGTATCACTGACTGCATCTGGAAAGAATAAATAAATAAATAAAAAAAATTCTTTATAATCGATATCGATCGAAAATTTACACGAACATGCATGAAGACAGAAAATATGAAAGTCAGTAAATGGTGGAGTGGAAAAAAATTGTTGTCTGTTATGGCAGTCAAGAGTTTCTAAACAAGGCCCACGAAAAACGTATGATCGAAACAACAACAGACCTAGAAATCCTTTTGGATGTTCAGTACCTACTCCCAAGATCTCTCCATACTCGCACACATATAAACTTTCGGGGTTCCTTTCGACAATTCGACAATTACTGACTAAAAATGATACATAAAATGTAAACGATATTTAATGATGGACAATGAATGAGTATGGCGATCCATAAACGAAGGAGTTTAAAATAAAAAAAAAAAGTCTATGGTGGACGCAGGAAAATCCCAAGCCTCAAACTGTTATACCGCCAAACGTTTTCTTTTCTATCCGTTAGATGATCTCAAATGTGTTATGATGCTGGTGTGGGTGGGTGTGTGCGTGTGTTCATTGTCTTTGAAAGGAGCCTCTCACCTGCAATCCGTGCGCCGCCGTTGGTATATGATATTGCAAGTTTGGCGTTGAGCTTAAAACTGATGCAGCTACCGATGTTGGAGCGGCGGATTGCTGTGCGGGCGGAGGTCGTGGGGCGGCATTTGTATTTGTTGAATTATTTTGATGTGACGACGTCGTCGTCGTCGACGACGATAAATTATGGCCACTTTCGTCGACATTTGCCGAATTGCCATTCTCCTCGACGATGCTGTCCATCTTTTTAATTTTCAACAGCACCGTTACGTCTTTCGATAATTGCTTCAGTTTGACAGATTTTCTCGTTAACTCTTAAGATGGAATAATAATAATAATAGACCAAAGTGTCCAAGTCCCAACTCGAACTCACACCCACAGATCGAGAGAGAGAGAGAGAGAGAGAGACAGAGAGAGTGGTAGAGATAGAGACAATGATGGACTGATGGAGCGATGGAGCGAGAAGGAGTTGAGGAGAGCGAGTGAGAGACTTTCAATGAACCGAAATCAAACGAATTTTCTCAGAGATATGTATATTTTGTTGTTGTTGTTGGTATTGTTGTTGTTGTTGTCGTCTCAGCACAAGCTATAGCACGATTACTAATGATTTTCGATGGCAAAGTTCACTTCGTTGTGCTTTATGGAACAATGCTCCTGGCTGTATTCCTGTTGTCAGCAGGTGGCCAAAGCGTAGTCGCGAAGCTAACTTATCCAGTTTGAAGCCTTAACTGAAAATATGTGGGAAATTGAAATTGGTTTTTTTTTTTTTCATTTTTTTCTTATTTGTTTTATTTTATTTTCAATTATTTACAAATGCCGAGACGATATGACGCGTCTGCTCAATGGCATATGTATACAACTGAATTGAAAAGCATTTAAGGCATTCCTTTTTCGTAATGCTCCACAAGGAAAATGACAACAAAAGCGCAACAAACAAATTTTAATAAAAAAAAAAAAAAAAAAAATGAAAAAAAAAAAAACAGAGGAACAGCAGAGAAGGGCAACAAAAATGCGATATTAATGCTTTCGTGAGCGATTATTTGCTGGATGTTAGTGGTGGCGGCGGCGGTGGCAGTAAAGAGTCGTCGTGGCTGTGCTTTGTGCACTGTTTAACAAACGGCACACACATGACTCATCGCATTCGATGACGATCATCAGCGCAAGCAACGAAAATTATCATAACGCAATAGCGTTGGAATCGGGTTTTTCTTTTCTTTGGCAAATAGCATTGCGAGTTGGTCATGAGCTCACAGAAAGCGGCCAGAAGCTTGTCAAGCTAGCGAGCATATCATATCTCACTCATCTCAGTTCAGTCATCTAATACCTTTTTGTCATATACATACATACATAGGTATGTAAATATTGTGGTTTAAAAGCTATAAACATGAATTCATATTCATCTATTCATATCGAAGCACGTTGACTACTCATGCGATTTTGTTTGCAAATCATTCTATGTATTTCATTTTCGAAAGATCAGGCCAAACTACAATGTACAATGGCAGAAAAACTCAATTGGATGTTCTATAGACTTTTCCTTAAAAATATCCATATGATTTTACATGATTTAAAGGAGAAAAAGGAATGCGTTTATATGGTTTTCTATCTTCCTTCTTTACGAATGTATGCCTTACAATTTGATAAAGTTTCTTCTGAGACTCCTCACTCATAAGGATTTTCAATCAGGCCGATTCTGAATATTCCCGGGAAAGAATTCCCGGTGAGTTTACATTTCTGGAGAGTAAACTTGTTCTTTTTTAAATATTTATGGAAAGAAATTTTATGGGGAATGAGTATATGACCCGTTACCATAATTTTCTTTACCCTATCTATCTAAAAAAAAAAGGAGAATTTTAGTCGCGAGAAAAAAGTCAATTCCCCTGGAACTCGTTCCCTGGGAATATTCAGAATCGGGCTGAATTTATTTGAGACCGCTCCATACGAAACTAGAAAAAAGTTGAAACTTTTCAAATTAAATAAACAGCCCGATTCGAAATGAATATTCCCCGGGAAAAATTTTCCACCGCGGCAAAAGGAAGTCAACAAAAGGAAGAATGTGACGACTTTTGCTTATAAAAGTTCGAAGTTCCCGTTCCCTCTATATAAGGAGTATATAGTGCCTTTCGATTGGGAGAATTATTTTCAAATCCGCAGGGAAAAGTATACAGAATCGGGTGAAAAATGAAAACAAAATCCATTGATGAAAAGAGCTTTGCACTACAACAATCTAGAGGATCTAATGAATGATACTAAAATACATAGATGGAGTAAAATTATACGAATATAAACCATTCAGAATACAACACACTCAGTCAGTCAGGCAGGCAGTCAGTCACTCACCCATAATGGCGAAGAGGGTCAATAAAATTATCAACAATATTAAACAGTCCACTTGAAACGGTTAAACGGTAATTGTCGATGTATTAAAAAAAAAAAAAAAAATGAAATAGAAATTAGAAAAATACTTTAACATTATTATTCATCATATGTAGCAGCCAGCACTCCCAAACAGACTGACGCAACGCGAAAATGTAAATATAAAATCGCAAAATACCTGTAAGTCTCAAGTGAATGAATCGCCGCTGAACGGCAGAAAAAAAAAAATAAACACACGGAACAGAAACAAAAACAAAAACAAACACAATTGAGCAAAGAGCTCGAGCTGCGGCTGCGGCGGTGGAGGAAAATCTGCCTTCTCGATTCTTTCATAGCCACTTATTAAATAGCATTCAACGCATTTGCTTTCAATTGCCGTCGTCGCAGTCGCTCGCTCGCAGTCGATATCGCTGTTGTTATAATTTTACAAGATGACGTCATATAAAGAGTCAACTTCGTTTCGTGCCGTATATGTTGGTGCCAGTCATGCTCCACAACGAGCAGCACATTTTCAAATAATTGGCGCGCTTTAGTACGTCTATGTGGAGAGACAGTCATCATTCTTGCCATTCCCCCGGTAGAGTGAGAGTATTATATTATATATTATACATACATATATACATATTATATATGTATATAATCTCTTTTTCTTATACGTGTCATCATCGTCTGTCGACCGTTCAAAACCGCATCAGGCTGCATCCAAACAATCAACTATATTATTACTTAGTTTGGCTCGGCTTCAGTCTCAGACAAAGTTGTACAGTGAAGGCAATTTGCGCAAGTTCATGTCCCGTTAATTAATGTTGAATTTTTGAATATCCTTTTATTTATTTCTTTCATTTTTTTTTTTTGCTTTTGGAGGACAAATTGAAGAAGCATCATTTCCGTTTAAAAGGTTGTTCGTTTTAAAAAAAAAAATTTTAGTATTTTTTCTAATGCTTTAAATCTTCTTGAAGATAAAATCGAATCTCTCTTTTTTGGAGATATGTGAAATTTCGTTTCTGGGTATTAGAAATGAGGTATCTATTCCATTAAAAAGACTTTTTACAAAATTTTAGAAGGAGTATTCTTTCTTATGGTAGAATTCTTCAAATCTTTTTCAAGATAAAGTGGAATCTGTCTTATAGTAGGCAATATTTCGTCATGTCATGACTCTTAGTGCAAAGAATTTCGAAAATTGTTGGCTTATGATTTTTTGATAGCTTTATTAGCTTCAATATTTTATGGTCTTTGAGATTTCGAAAATCTTATACTTTTATTGACTGAGTTTCTTAATCAATTGGTTAATCTGATAGCAGTGAAGAAACGGATTGGCGGAAACATTATAAAGGCGAAAACAAATCTTATTTCTTATGGATGAGGACGTGCAAAAGAATCTCTTCCTTATGATTTTCAGCTTCATGCGTCTTCCCAATTGCAGTCTTTATTTCGTCCTCTATGTTCTTGTTGGGATTAATAGCTCGCATTTGGTCATTTAGTGCCTCAAGCGCCAAATCTTTTGGGGGTATCAGCTATCTAGACGTGCGAATAAACTCTCATAATCCGCTTCAAAACACTGGAACATTTTTTCGTTTTTAAAGAAAGGCCTCAATGCTTCTAGGATAGTCCATCTTTCGAATCAATGATGCAGGCGTCCCAGATTCCATGATTAATTGCATTTGGAGCTTTTTTCAATGACAAATATCGTTTTTACGTCCAATATTGTTGGGATTCCCTTGAGTTTAAACATCCTAGACAATTAATTTTTGTGATCTTTAGTGGATTTCCTCAAAGCAGGAACATTGAGGTGACAGAGAACACTACAAAGTAATGTGAACTTATTTAAATTGCCAGTACTTTGGATCATATAGTAGTAAATCTATGTGTATGTTTGAAAACTGACTTGGACGCTCGTGCTTATCGCATTTCGTTGTTGTTTTCATTTTTTTTTTTTTTTTTTTTGTTCAGCCAAAAGCCGCTGCAGTGACGTAATTTGTTATTTTTTCGTCAAATAGTTTTCGAGTGTTGTTGGTTTTTTATGTGCATTCCTTCGATGGTTTCTTTCTTTTAGTTCGAATTCCGAAAACTACTAACCTTTAACCGTTGCAGTACAGTACTTTCTATACAATATTATAATAGGTTAGGCAAACATTTAGCGAAATAAACGAAATTTTCTTAAACTTTCTCATTCCACACACATATTCACACGTAAAGGTTTGTCCGCAACAAAAACGAAAGAAAACAAAAACAACAACACTACTCACCGCGCCGAAATCCAATGGAAAAGATATTACGTTTTGCACACGACCAGTCAGTGCGTCAGTGTTGCTAAATACTTTTTTCAAAAATCCCTACACAGCCAAAAAAATGTAGCCAAACATTTTTCCTACAAGTTTTCCTACCCTAAGCACACTGTAGAAGTGACTATTAAG